>APFE030575263.1:23349-109992 GCA_000404065.3 Pinus taeda
AACCGCCAATCCCCCGGACGCTAAACCTCCGCTTGTTCGCAGGTGAGATCGACCACCCACCGTTAGATCTATGGGGCTGGCGATCGGACGACTGGCGGCGTATATGATGTGACAATGGCTTATGGCTGCGGGGACCCGCCCATTAAAATAATAAATTAAATAAATCGCGCGCGGGGTGGGTTTTAACTTAGGGTAGTCGGTATAATGTATTCGTGCCCGTTTATAAATGTTTTATTTAAAAAACATTATAACCAATGTATTAGCGTGGAAGGGTAATGAAAGGGTTTTGAGGGTGGAGACCATGGGTTTTTAATTTTTTAACCAAAGTTTTTGATTTAAAACCCATAGTTTAGGGTGGTGGAGGGTTAATATTAACCCCTGATGGATTAATATTCCCCAAATCATGACTATATAGCTATATTGCTAGGGGAGGGTATTTATATAGACTTTTTGGGATTTTTCACATAAATATTTGTAGAATTAGGGAAGGGGAATGCTTAGGGAGCTAAATAATACATTAGTTGTTAATATGACATTGTGAGGTGAGTGTATAGGGGCAAATGCTAAGCTTTAAGAAGTAAAACTTAGGAATAGAAGATGAGTGGAATTGAGAGTAAAGATTTTTACAAAAGAAATGTGGCTTCTTTCCCTTGACTGAACTTCATTGTTTGACCTGGTACTTTGTCATGGAATGAAGTGGAACAGGACACTTGAGTAGATCCCAAGGTCCTTGGGGGATGTTAATAAATGATGTTTGTGGAAAAAAGGGGGAAATTAGACATGCTTCTATTGTTATGTCTTCAAACCTCTGCCATGGTGCCAATACCCTGAATGGAATGAGTCTTGCTTTTGATAAGCCAACTGGTGATGGCCCTTCACTTCTGCAACCTTACACTACTTACCCAACCTATTAATACTAACATTTTTTCTTCACTTGAAGTGGGTGCACTTGAATTAGCAGACCCTGATTGTTCTCTTTTTCTTTTGACTGCCCTCCTATCTAAATCTACCCTTATTTCTTCCAAGGACCTAGATTAAGCAGTTGGGCTCCTTCATTTCTCTACCTAGCTAGTCATCTGCCAAGCTTGAGTTGTTTGGATAGGAACCATTCTCTATTCTATAACAAGCAATTTAAACATGGCATGGTCCAGATTAGACTGTTGGGCCATCCATCAAGTATGATTAGCATCAGTATTTGTAGACTGTGTTACTGCCATAAAATAGTAGTGGCATTTTGACTGGCCACTTTCCTGGTTTTTAGTTTGGGGTTCATTTTCACTATTCCTTTGACCATTTGATTTTCTTGCCTTTTGATTATTCTTTTAAGGCATATCCTCTTTTCATTTTTTAATTTTCCTAGTATGTACACAAAATATGGAACCTTTGCAGCCTACAATGATGAACATATTTAACCCTTCCACTATCAATCATGAAAGATGAAACCTATTGGTATAGGAACCTAACATCATCGAATTAATGTCTCTAGAGGAAGTACCTTAGAATGACACTCATCATTGTTCCTCATTCTTGCTTGGCCCAGTGGTCATGTCTACTTGTCTTGACAAGTTCTATTCTCCGATGCCTGTTGACATGTCAGTTTATCCTGATATCATCAAGATCTTTCAACTAGAGGCACCGTTACCTCCTCATAGGTTCAGGTTTTTTCTCCCTTCCCGAGTTTTTACCATTTTCCCATTATCGCAATGGGGTTGTCATCTTATGACTCATAACCCTCCCTCACCCAAGGGACATGGGGGCACAACCTTATATGAGTTATACTCTATTATTTGTTCGATTCGATGCTTACTCGTTATGTTCAAGGTAAAACTCTATTTTTCCTCTTTGTTGATTGATTACCCAAATCCAGCAATGGACTTCATAAAAAAGTATTATGTTTGAGTCATCTTGCATGGCTACTTTTGTGCAATAGTGTGTTATCTCATTTTTGTGCAGTGTGGTTTGGTGTGTTGTTTTTCAAGCATCTTTCCTGCTTATTATGTTTTCACCTGCTTTGCAGATGTCTATGACTCCTCACATCGGTTTCGTTGATGGTGCTTGCCGTAGTACCCATAATCTATCATCCTCGACATGGGCCATTTATGACCCCTATGGTGAATCTATTGCTCTTCAAGGTATTTGTTTAGGTCAGACAACTAATAACATTGCTGAGTATAGCTCATTTATCGAATTGTTGTCAGAAGCCATTGTTCTTGAAATTCGGGAATTAGTTGTCAACCTTGATTCACAACTTGTTGTTCTTCAACTCAACAACCAATATTCTGTCAGAAACCTTCATATATTGAGAATGTATTTGCATATTCGTCTATTTGAGAGAAATTTTGATTATATTACATATCATCATATCCCTAGGCAAATGAATACATTAATAGATGCATTAGCTAATTATGTGTTGGATAGACATTTGCGAAATATGTGAAAAAACAAAACATTTGTACCATAGTAAGAAGAATATATATATATATATGCAGATAATGTTTGAGTGTCATACATCAAAACCCCAAAAAATAATATATGTGTTCAAGTACATTTGTGGCTTGCAGGCCTCAAAATTGTAAAATGCTAAATCTATGGACTACTCGACATGGTGCTCATGATAGCACGTTACTACTCATACTACATGAGTCAGTAGTCGGTGGATCCGGTCTGATACCCCCAATGTGTGCCGCCAATACTAGCGTGGCATACCACCCACCCAGGCATACCCTGGGATACCTCTGACCAATCCCTCGAGGTTCCGTTCGATTTCCTCCACATTATCGACTCCTTCCTGATAAGGAGTGACATCAAATTGTCGAGCAACGTGCCTGGCAATCAGGGACATCCTGGTAGGTCACTTTGGTCCCACATCTGCATTTACAAAATTGAAATGTCATGAATGCATATATTTCAAAAACAATGAAAAATCAAACAATTAAAATTGTTTTGCTTACCTCCATCATCATAATATTCTCCCTCTGGGAGTGCCATATCTGGATCGCCACGGAAATTGATACCGCTATAGGGCCAATCCTCTACTACGATAAGTTGCCGCCTTTGCCACAAAAAGAAGGCGGGCTTGTATGACATATGCTGGCCCCCAGTGATTCTAGGAATAAATTCACTCCAACGGACCATCCATGGGTCTCATGGCAATGGTGGGTTCACCTCTGCAAGCTGGTAGTGAAATAGTGGGATCCACTCCAAAAAGAAGGTCACCAAAATGGAACTATATCTGAACTGCTTCAGGTTTTCTGCCTTGGCTTTGGATAACTGGAGCTTCATGTTTACCTTCATGGTTTCCGCCTAGTTGAAGATAGCTGACGTCGTATAGTCTATAGCATATTGGAACTTGGATTTGTTGGACTCATGCAATGCCTGAGCCCTAGCAACTCTGTTTATGGTCAAGAGAAGTGTTTTCAAAAGAAGGCCCTGAATAGTGATGATCTCTATCTTGTTACTATTTGATTTCAGTGCTTCTGGGAAGTATTCTGTGAGCAACATGTTCACAGTTGCTCCAATAGGCTTGGCCCCATATAGATTGACTAGTTCCCCTCTTCGAGACAGTCCAGTGATGAAATAGATGTCAGAAGTTTCCAATTCTAGTTCTTGGTCCCGGATCATAAAAGCTTCCAGATTGACATCCCAAAGACTGATCCAATATTGCAGCAACTGGGGTTGAGCCCGAAGACCCGGTGTGAGGAAGAATTTGAGGAGCCCACAGTTCCTCACGACATTTAAGCAGTTTTGGTTTTCCAATGCCTGTGAATCAATTGCCTATGTTCACATTCTCTCCAATCAACCATTTTTCATTGGGTTTTCCTGCAAAAACCATAGAATTAAGTCAACATTCATCCTTGGCTAAAGAAATTTGGATTCCAAGCAAAGAAATTGGGTAAGAAATCAATTTTTTTTATGTTCACGGCGTCGGCGCAACTGTCTTAAAAACAATAGCGTCGATTGACGCACTTGATTGTGTTTATGACCCTTGATCGGCGCAATCCCATGTCTGGAAATTGCGTTGACCAAGGGAAATTTTTTTTGCTAAGATCTTCTCCATAAATCCAAAAAATGGTTAAAAATAGGACAAACAAGCATGAAAATGAAGCTAAGGGTCTCAACTCTTACCTACAATTGACAAATCATCGAATGGTCTCCCGGATCTGCCGCAATCTGCTCCTGAAAATCTAGGGCACAAATGGGTGAAAATTTCTCCACGCAAGGTAAAATGGTAAAAAATTATTTACTTTTCCCCTTTTTATTCATTTTTCATGATATTTTAGGGTTTTTAAAGCATGTTTCACCTATTTTACCTCAAAAATTGGATAATATGTTTACCTTTTGTGCAGTGACAAGTGATAGATTGCTGATGATGGTACTAGAGTCACATTTAAGCTTTTTTCTCGACTCATAAAATTCAAATGAAAAGATCGCAGAGTATTTTTCCCTTTTTAACTCTTTAAAGAGAATAAAAATGGGGGGTCCTCTTTCAAGCTCTTTTTCGACTCTTTAAATACAAAAAGATTGAGAGCTCTTGTCGTTTTGAACTCGTTAAAGGCTGCGAAATGTTGTTTACCCAGTATACATTTACCCCTTTTTTAGGCTGGGATAAAATATTTACGAAAAAGGTACTCCTTTACTGAAATGGTCAAGTGGTTCTCTCAAGTATCGTTTTCTACCTTTTCAAGCTTGAGAGACACAAATGTATGAAAAGGGACCATGTGGAGTTTTCTTTTGCGTGTCTTTTTGAAACTCTCTAAACATGAAAAAGGTACTGAGTTACACCTTTTTCGGACTCGTTAAAACATTAAACGACATTCGTTATCGATGTGCTTGTTATGCATGCATCGTGATGGTCATTATATGTAGTGTATGTCATCATGATGTTGTTGGTATGTTATGATATTGATATGTTGATCGAGATGAAGTAGGAGATGCAAATCATTAGAGCAAAGTTGCAACACTGGACCTTGGGGTAAGAGAATACCATCATACATGTTTTTATGTTGGGCATGCATGTATGTCGATTAATGGTTTCTATATGAATTATGCTTATGTACATGTCGTCATTCTATTGTTGTTGTGGTGACATGTATGATAGATGCTAGTTGATCAGTGCGTCATACGCACATGCTGGATAATCATGCATGGTAGTAATGATAAGGTTGACAGGGGGGAGACATGAAATCCTATTTTTGTTTGACATGTAGGGTTTTTCACCTCGTCTTGGTCCATTTGCATTGAACACTGTGTGATGGACGGGCAAGGCTAAAAGGGGGTCAAGATAGGAAGTCATCTCTTCATTTGTCGTGGAAGGACTCCATCTCATCCCAGGCTATTTGTAAAGTGCAATGTGTGTAGTGGGCTAAGGAAATACAATGAGGGACGAGGATCAAGATGGGAAATTCCTCCCATTAATTAACGTGGAATGAATTATCATCTTGCCTTGAGCCATGTGTGATGTGCACAATAGTGGACTCAGGGAAAAAAATTCCATGATTGGGATTTGATTATAAGACAAAAGGGGATATAAAACATGAAGGTCCTATCTAGTGGGCCCAAGAAGGATACGAAGTGGCTTGTGTCATAGTGGTATATAGCTGGCAGAGTGCGACGATATGGGAGAGATTGGGAGGACATGACCTAGCATGCAAAACTTCAAAGCTAATGGGGAAAGCCACATGGACCACTTTGTGACTGCAACGTGGCAACCAAAGATGATATGGTAGGTCTAAAAAAGGGGTCAAGTTCAAATGGCCATAATTTTTTATCCATAACTTAGATCGTGACAAAATTTATATCGCTAGAAATCCATTGACAAGCCAGATGTGATGGCGGTGTTTATTCTAAGTTTTAAGGAAGCTAAAAATTGAGGATTTTTGTGACCCCATTTCCATGATAGGACTATAGAGGTTGGGTTGAATGAAATTAACACCTTCCAGTACCCAAGGAAGGCCAAAGGAGGTGTTTGGAGATGTTACAATATTTATGACTTAATTGATTGTTTGAGTGGTGATAACTACTTTTGTAAAATTGATCTGAAAAGTGGATACAACCAGATCAGAATTAGAGAAGTGGATGAATGGAAGATAACATTCAAAACAAATCATGGACTATATGAATGGTTAGTAATGCCTTTTGGTCTCACTGACACCCCTAGTACTTTTTATGAAGGTAGTGAATAGAGTTTTGAAGGACTTCACTAGAAAATTTGTTAATGTGTATCTATATGATATTTTGGTGTATAGTCAAACAAAGGAAGAACACTTGGGCATCCCATGTTAGTTTGGAGTACCTTGCAACAAGAAATATTATTTATAAATATAAAGAAATGTAGCTTCATGAAGAAGGAGTTGGTATATTTGGGATTTTTAATTTCTAAAGATGGATCAACACAAATTTAAGGAAATTATTAATTGGCGTGGTCCAAGGGATACTTTTGAGGTAAGGAGCTTCAACTATCTTGCAAGATTCTACATAAAATTTATTAAGAACTTTAGCAGTGTTTGTGCCCCTATTTAGTAGAAACTATTAAGGAAAGTTAAAAAAAAATAGATGGATTGTGGCAGCTAATAGAAATTTTAAATTGCTGAAGCAAAAGATCATTGAGTAGCCAATTTTAACCCTACCATATTTCAATAAATATTTTCAGGTTGAAACCTATGCAAGTGGAGTTGTCATAGGATTTGTTTTGAGTTAAGAAGGAAACCCAATTGCTTATTTTAGTGAATAGATGATTGAAGGAAAACAAAAAATATTATTTTTATGATAAAGAATTTCATGCTATTATTCAAGTTTTGAAAAAGTGGAGGCATTACCTCATGCCCAAAGAATTTATTTTATTTATTGATAATCGCGCTCTGAAGTTCATAATCAACCAATCAACCAAATTTGAATTAGAGACATACCAAATGGGTGGAATTTTTTCAGGTTATAACTGATGCATGTGGAGTTGTCATAGGAGTTCTTTTGAGTCAAGAAGGTAAGCCAATTGCTTACTTTAGTGAAAATATGAATGAAGC
Organism: Pinus taeda; assembly: GCA_000404065.3. Taxonomy (NCBI): domain Eukaryota; kingdom Viridiplantae; phylum Streptophyta; class Pinopsida; order Pinales; family Pinaceae; genus Pinus; species Pinus taeda. The sequence continues at coordinate 30,369 of APFE030575263.1, forward strand.
AAAGAAAACAATTGTTTTTATGATAAATAATTTTTATGTTATTATTCAATCTTTTAAAAAGTGGAGGCATTACCTCATGCCCTAAGAATTTATTTTATTTACTGATAATTATGCTTTGAAGTTCATAAGCAATCAACCAAATTTGAATCAGAGACATGCCAAACGGGTGGAATTTTTCCAGAACTTTATTTTGTAATTAAACATACTAGTGGGCCATAAAAGAAAATAGTTGATGCTTTAAGTATAATTAACTTAATTCTACAAGAGTTTCAAATCCGTGTCTTGGGATTTGATGAACTCAAGGAAATGTACAAGAATGATGCAAACTTCAAAGAAGCATATGCATCTTGTGAAAACCTAGTGAGCATGAATACAAATCAATGGTCAAGTTATATGATTAGGAAGGTTTTTTGTTAAAGGATAGTAAGCTTTAGATAGCCAAATATTCCATGAGGTACAACTTAATAAAGGAAAAGCATAGTGGAGTGTTATCAAGACACTTTGGAGCTAATAAAACCTTTGTTGTATCAAATTCTTTTTATTTTTGGCTAGGTATGCAAGCTCATGTAAAAATATTTGTGGAAAGATGCAAAGTATGTCAACAAGCAAAAGGGAGAAGCCAAAATGCAAGATTGTACCGAGAACTTCCAATTCCTAACAAATCTTGGGATTGAGTTAGCATGTATTTTGTTTTGGGATTACCTCGAACACAGGGAGGCGATGATTCTATTTTTTGTCGTTGTTGATATGTTTTCTAAGATTGTACATTTATTGCTTGTACAAAAACTACTGATGCAACCAATGTTGCAAATATATATTTCTAAAGAAATTGTAAGATCATATGAATTTCCTAGAAGCATTGTATCATATAGGGACACAAGATTTGTAGGCCAACTTTGGAAAACTTTATGGAAGAAACTAAGCAATAATATGAACTTGAATTCAACTTATCATACATAAACAAATGGAGAGATAGAAGAGGTGAATAGAAGTTTATGAAATATTTTGAGGAATTTTGTGAATAAACACCCCAAATAGTGGGATCAAATACTTGCTCAAGCAGAGTTTTCTTACAATGACTCACCTAACATGAGTAAAAGAATGGGTCCATTCCAATATTATATGGAATGCACCCCAAGGGAGTGTATGAACTAAGAAACTTGGGAAATCAGGAGCTCAAGAGTGCAAATGGTGAATATTTGTCAGCAAGCATGCAAGAGTTGCAGTAAAGAATAAAGCAATAATTGCAAGAGAACAACAAGTATAAACAAAGAGCAGACATGAAAATAAGATAGTTGGAGTTTGAATTTAGTGACCTCTTAATGGCATGCTTGAGAAAGGAGAGGTTTCTTGTAGGGACGTTCAACAAACTTAAGCTCAAGAAAATTAGTCCATGTAAGATTTTGATAAAACATTCTTCTAATGCATATGAACTGGAACTCCATAAGGACATTGGGATATCACCAATTTTCAATGTAGCAAACCTATCACCCTTCAAGGAACCAAACATTATTACAAAAAATGCACCTATAAGCGATGGAGATCAAATTAACAAGTGGAAGAAGCAACTTCCCAAAGTAACTTAGAAATAAATTGAAGCAATATTGGGTTAGAAGTAGTCAAGAAAACCAAAGGTAAAGAGTATCTTCAATATTTAGTTAAATGTAAACAACAAGAAGTAGAAGATGCTACATGGATGGAAACAACATATATTATCAAGTATGGCACAAGTGTTGAAAAGATGATGAATAATTCTTTTCTTCCCTGGGAGTCTGATGCAGGAACATCTACAAGCTAGGGTTATTTTTGACCTCTTGGGTGAAAACTCATTTATGAAGGGATTTGGTTCCCTAATTTGTTTACCGAAGGAAGTTGGGTTCCCTAAGCTATTTAATTTGTAATATTTTTGTCATAGTCTAGAAGGAATTTTTTTAGTTAGAGGAGATATTATTGAACTCCTATATAGTAAGGCAATGTAGCTAATTTGGGAAATTGCTAGAAATTAGTTGTAGAGTTTGTTGAATTAAAAAATTTAATATATATAATTTTTCAAGATCAATGTAATAAAAACTGTATATGGCCTCTTAAAAAATGCAATTTACTAATCTACCACACCATTAAATTTATTGAATATAAATTAATAACTTAAATTAACTATTAAATTTATTGAATATAAATTAATAACTTAAATTAACTATTATAATATAAAATTGACCCTTAATATAATAAATTTCTACCCATAAACTTAGTTTATATTAAAGATATTGATATATATAATTGTCAACATCAATATCTTACATGTTTAGCATACACTTTTGTAATTGTCACAATAGCTAGGCTTCTTAGAGAGTAGCGTACACGTTTGTAATTGTCACATTAGCTAGAAAATAGCAGCGTAGAAAAACAACGTGTGTAAAAAATTATGTTATCATTTAATTCCATGGAAAATATGGGTATCTCTTTCGGAAACTCCTATTTCCAACCCCATAGAAAAGTAAATGCTGCCTGACATGCAAGGCAAATAACTTTAGCCCTCTGAGTGACAACATGAGAATCAAGATAGCAGCCTGGAGAGAGAGGGCTAAAGCTATTTGCCTTGCATGTCAGACATCATTTACTTTTCTATGGAGTTGGAAATAGGAATTTCCATCTCTTTCCACAGCACATGAAAACATGCGAAAGCAACTCGAGTTGGTCTGTCCATTTTATTACCATTATTAAGAAATAAGCTTCATGTGGCCAAATTATTATTTTTATTACACGTAATCAGACTGTACATAAAATTAAATTAAAAATCTCTAAATAAAAATCATTTTTTAAATTTCGGTCTTTTGATTAACTTTATAATTGGTTGTTCACTGAATAATTATATAGATAGGAAATCAGTCTTTTAATTAACTTTCCAATTAGTTTAGGTATATATACATAGTTTCCAATGATAAGTGATTTTAATTAATTTTTCAATTGGTTGACAATTAACATTTCAATGGAATGATGAGTAGAAACTGGGTAGTTGCTTTTTATCAAACGTTTTATTGGGAAGGTTATTGACCTACCCTGCTTGAAAGGGAAGGCGGATTACCATCTAATGCATTATACATATAAAGTGGCCCCTCTCCTTTCTCTACGCTCACGGAGTTCAGAACAGAATTACTGTCCTACTCAGGGATGGAATTTGACGGGCAAATTGCCTGTCATGGGGTGATTTGCCCATCAAATACAGTTCAAAATTTTACAAAGCTGTCAAGATCGTGGAAACCATCAAATTTGACAGGTTACTCTGTTTTGAAATTCCAACCTTGGTCCCACTGAGAGGAATTTTTTCTTACAATATTAAATTATTTTTAAATAACTTTAAAACAAATTTATTATCAATTAAAAAAACATTTATATAATTTTTTTTTTTTTTTTTTGAATCGAACCATGGTAAACTACTCGGTCAACCTCAAGTAGACATTTATCTTAATCTCAAATTGAGTGTTCCTTTATACCCTTAAACAAGCTCATTTGCTAGGTCAATGGTTAGATTTGGATCGGGGAATGGAACAATCTTTAACAATAGAACGCAATCAGATTTATTTGTTTCTTTTTCTTGGACAAGAATCTGCAAATATCATCAGTTCTTCTTAAATGGCTGAAAACAACACGATAGTTTTACATTTAGGTGACAAGAGAATGGAAAGCATTTGTAGATTGTATAGTGGTAATCAGCTTTATCTTCAACTGTGAGGATTACCCTTTGGAAGACCAGGGCCACGGTCTCTCCTCTGTTGGCTGTCATTATAATCTCAGATCCCTTAGTAAGAAGGCTGCTGGATCGGATGAGGTTATGAATGCTGTTGGTGGGTTAGGAGCTGAGGTTACTAAGAGTATATCGAAGAAAGGAAGAGGTCGGAAATCTCTTCTTTCAAAAGCTCAAGTTAAAGCTGTTTTTGATGTGGCTGATGGGAAACAAATGTCTATTACCGGGGCGCTTAGAGCAACAAATTCCCCTGTGGCGGTTAAGAAATGATTTGTCTTTCTTGGAATTGTAGGGGGCTAGCCAGCAAGCCCAAAAAACTGGCTTTAAAAGACCTTATTTCTCGTCACAATCCGGATATTGTTTTCCTTCAAGAAACTCTGGGCAAAAGCACTGATATTGAATCTGCTCTCCACTCTCTTTTTCCGGGATGGGTTTTCATAGCCCTTGATGCCTCTGGTCATTCGGGAGGGCTTTCTGTTGGTTTTAAGGAAGGCAGACTGAAGCTGTTAAATTTCTGGGGTTTACCAAATGTCCTGGGTATGGAGATCGTTTCCACAGAATTTGACTTTCCTCTTCTGTTTGTCAATGTCTATGGTCCTTGCCAGGGTAGGGTTCCTTTTTGGAACGCCTTCCTCTCAAAAGGCTTGATAAAGGATAGAAATCTGATAATTGGGGGAGACCTTAACTTTTCACTGGGGATTGCTGAAGCTTGGGGGCCGTTGGCAAGGGAAGATCCTCTGGCAGATTTTTTCTCAAATGCTCTTCTTAATCATAAGCTGATTGATGTAAATATCATAAAAGCAAAACCTACGTGGAGGAACCGAAGATCGGGGGAGGATAGAATTGCAAAGAGATTGGATCGGTTTCTTATCAGTGAAAGGTTGGCATCAAATGTTCCTTTGTTCAGGCAATGGGTCGGCGAAGGGGGAAACTCAAACCATTTTCCCATCTTGTTGGAACTCTCCAGTCCTCCTCCAAAGCCGGCCGCCCCGTTCAAATTCAATGCCTCATGGCTTCAGGAGGACTCTTTCAATAAGCTTTTCCGTGATACTTGGAGTCATTGGGGTTTGGGTCATACGGGGAATAAAGGTGCTCTTCTCATGGAAAACTTAAAAAGACTTAAGAAAGCAACCATAGAATGGGCTTCAGCTAGAAGGAAAAAACAAATTGAAGACCTGGTCAGGATTGATGAGATCCTTGGTGCGCTTGAAGCCCCTGAGGCTGATGCTTATGCTACTCAGGAGTCGAAAGAAAGAATTCTGGCACTAGAAAAGAGTAGGGCTAAAATACTGATGGATAGGGAAGAAGAATGGAGGTTGAAAAGCAGGGCTATTTGGCTGAAAGCGGGGGATGAAAATTCAAAGTTTTTCCACAATTATGCAAAGGGTCGGAGGAATGCAAACACCATTTGGAAGCTGAAGGATGCTGAAGGCAGAGTGGCCACATCTTTTGAAGAATTATCAAGTATGGGCAAGAAGCATTTTCAAAATCTCTTCTCTGACCCTGGGGGGATATCCTTAGCTGAAATCATCAGAATAGCCCAAGCTTTCCCTCGGTTTGTGGAGGAGGGCGATGCTGAAGACCTTTACAGGGAAGTGACTAAGGAGGAAGTAGAAAGTATAATAAAATCTATGGCTAAAGATAAAAGCCCAGGGCCAGACGGTTGGTCCATAGAGCTTTTTTCCCACTTTTTTGATTCAATTGGAGCAGAACTAACTGAGGTCGTGGAGGAATCAAGGAAGAAAGGTGAAATATATGGGCCGTTTAATTCCACTTTCATTGCCCTTATTCCTAAAAAAGAGGACCCGGTGTCTTTTGAAGACTTCAGGCCTATATCGCTGTGCAATACTATTTACAAGATCATTGCAAAAATCATTGCGGTATGCCTGAAACCTATCTTATCCTCTTGTATTTCGAAGGAGCAATTTGGTTTCCTGGACGGTCGCCAGATTCATGAAGCTATCGGGGTAGCACAGGAAACTATTCATAGTTTAAGGCAAGCAAACAAAAAGGGGGCTGTGCTCAAGATTGATCTGTCCAAAGCCTATGACAGGATCAGTTGGACATACTTAAGGATGCTTTTGACGCATCTAGGCTTCAAGGTGGAGTTTATTAACTGGATCATGGGATGCATCTCAAATGTAAATTTCGCTGTTCTGATAAATGGGGCTGCTTCCCAATTTTTTAAAAGCCAAAGAGGTCTCCGGCAAGGATGCCCTCTCTCTCCCCTACTTTTCCTCCTAGCAGCAGAAGGACTAAGTAGGTTGATCTCAAGTGCCAAGAGCTCAGGTTTGGTCAAAGGTTTGGAAGTTGCTGTTAACCTGTTCATAACTCATCTTCTTTTTGTTGATGATATCCTCTTATTCACAAATGGGAACATAAATGAAATTAAAGAGATTAAAATCATTATTGATCCGTTTCTGAAAGCTACAGGGCTTCAAATAAATGAAAGGAAGTCTCAGCTTATTTTCGAGGGTCTCAGTAGACAAGAAGAGATCATGATTGCATCCCACTTGCCTTTCGGAACCTGTGATATGGAGCAGTCGTTTAAATATCTTGGCTTTTGGTTAAAGCCCTCCTCTTATAGAAAGCAGGATTGGAATTGGTTGGTGGCAAAGATCGAGCAAAAAATTTCCCATTGGAGCTTCAAGTGGTTATCGCGGGCTGGTAGACTTACTCTGGTAAATTCTATCCTTCAAGCTATTCCGGTTTTTTGGGTTGCTTTGACTTGGATCCCAAAAGGGATTCTCTATAAAATCAAGCAGATTTGCAGCAGGTTTCTGTGGTCTGGGGCTAAGGAGGATTCTGTTCTTCCTTGGGTAGCCTGGGATAAAATTGCCAGACCAAAGGACTGGGGTGGATGGGGTTTAAAAAATCTTTTTGATTTCAGTCAATCCTTGGCAGCAAAGTCAGGATGGAAAATTATAAATTCAGAGAATCTCTGGACCAGAGTGGTTATGAGAAAGTATATTGATCCTACTCCTCTTGAAGAATGGATTAGATGCCCAAACAAGAAAGGCAGGAACTATTCAGTTATTTGGAAAGTCACTACAGAGGCCTTTAAAGTAATTGAACAAGGTCTGGCTTGGCGTGTTGGGTATGGTGAAAGCGTGAGAATTGGTAGGGACCCGTGGGTGGGGTGCAGTGAAGGGTTTGCTCTTTCCCCTGATTTGCTCAATCACCTGGACGAGAAAGGAATCAAGAGTTTAAATCAGATAGCAAATATGAACCAGTCATCTATTTGCGGGCAGCCTTGGAAAAGTGAAACTGCTCTTGGCTTAGATCTCATTTGGAGGAATGAATGGCAGCTTTTTCTTCAGGAGCTCAGAAGATCGAATGTTAGATTAAAGGACCGGCCGGACTCCCTGGTCTGGGCTCATGCTGAGACAGGGTTATATTCTCCTAAGGCTGGGTACAATTTTTTGATGAAGAAAAAAGGATGGGCTCCCCCTGTTTGGTGGGCTAAGCCACTGTTTAAACTTAAGTGCCCCAAAAAATCCAGAATCTTTTTCTGGTGCGCGTTAAAAAATAAGATCCCTTCTTGGGAGATCCTCCAATCCCGCTTTAAACCGGGTCCTGGCAGATGCCCTCTTTGTCTTGCAGCATCTGAATCCACTCAGCACCTGTTCCTTGAGTGTCCTTTTACAAGACAAGTCTGGAATGAAGTGGAAAAGTTTTTAAACATCAAATTGAGGTGGGAAGGGGTTGACTTGTCCTCAGCCTGGGAATATTGGTGGAATCATTTTAATGTGAGGAACCTGAGAAACTTGCCCCCCATCATTTGCTGGGGTATTTGGATCGCCAGAAATTGTAGTATCTTTAGAGAAAAATCCACCCCAGCGGCAGCCATTGCGATCCAAAGCTCTTCCATCCTCGCCAGCATCCCTGAGCCGGATGGCCCCTCAAAACCTGATATTCAGAAGGAGCTTCACATTAGAGACGGGATCCCATGGGCGTTTTTTGACGGAGCTGCCCAAAATAATATCACTGGCGCTGGGATTATTATACACATTAGTCCCTCTCACTCGCTAAAAGCATCGGTGGGACTCGGGATGGGTTCAAATAATTTTGCAGAACTCTCTGCTTTAAAATTTCTGTTGTGCTGGCTCATTCACAAAAATATCCTTGCTGTTCAGATTTATGGGGATTCACTGAATGTTGTTAACTGGGTCATTGGGAGATATAGATGCCAGCATTATATGTTGCTGCCTCTATTAGAAGAAATCCAAAACTTAAAATTGCTGTTTAATGTCTTTTCCATCCAGCACATATACAGGGACAGGAATGAGGAAGCGGACAGCCTTTCTAAAATTGGTTTGCTGCAAGCTGTGGGCACTTGGAGAATAACTGAACAGATCCAGGGCCAGATCCGTGTGTCGGATATTCCTCCAGACTCTTAATGGCCTTTTGTCAATCTTTTTCTCCAGTTTAGCAGCGTTCTCATTCGATCTTGAGATCTTGATCCTGTGTCATCCTTCTGATGACTGCTCTGTTCTGAAAGAGCGTTTTTGTATGGGCGCATATCAAAAATGTGTCATCCTGTAGCTGGCTGCTCTGTCTAAATGAGCGAATTTTTGTTTTGCTGGGCGCATTTTAAAATGTGTCAATCTTTTGCTGTTTGCTCTGTTGCTGAAAGAGCACGTTGTGACCTTTTTCACTGCCCGTTTGTTGGCGTTTTTAGGTGTTTTCTCCTATGGGAAGGAGCCCCAGGATTGTTCCAGTTTGCACCTCCTTTGGTATGGCTGTTCAGGCCGGGCTCAGGAGTCTATCTCCAGCTTGTAGTGTTGCTACTGGTTTCATTCCCTGAAGAACAAAATGTTCTTTCACGCATTTTCTGCAGAATGTTTACTCATCTACTTTGTAACTTTTTTACCCCTATAAAAAAGTTCGATTTTTTTCGTTGAAAAGAAATCAGCTTTATCTTCAGGTAATTTGATCATTTGAACACGGTGCGTTTAGCTAAAGATAAATCTTAGTAATGGGGAGAATTTTAACAAATGGCTATGATAATCTAGTCTTATTAAATTATAATTCAAGGAAAAAAATTATTGATTTAAAGTTTGGGAACTAAGCAAAAGATTCACAGAAATCATAAACTGAAGTCAAGAGATAATGCAGACAGAGATAGTGTAGGTGCATGGGTTCTTTTCACTCCAGTAATGAATGTACAACCGTTGTAGAGGTACGAAAATCTTGCAGGGCATAGATGACAAAAATTGCATCACATTTCCATCCTTAATCTGAACCAACAAAACACACACACAAAAATTCTATCAAGCTTTTGGATTTTGTCCAGGGTCGATTGAAAATGTCAACAAAGGATAAAGAAATAAAATAATGAAACCGACCTTCATGTTGGAGTTCTTGAGGTGAGGCATGTTGGTGATGCAGGAGTAGGCCTTCTAGTTCTCGTTCTTATTCATAGGTTTATTAAGAAACATGGTGGAAGAGGTGCAAAAAGAACACTAGCCACATCAACAACTTCATAGGTCTGAAAGAAGGCACTGGAGGTCTTTGGGTGATAATATTCCCTTGGATTTGGGAAAAATCTCCACTGAAGAAGAAGTTCCAATTCCTTGAATTTTGCTGGACAGGGAGACTTGCAGCCATAGTTCATCAAGGTAACTACTCTATCTCACCTGCAACCAATGTTCATCGAGGTAACTGCTCTATCTCCCCATATGTATCCATTCACACAACTTTCATGTGTTATGCCCATATCCATCTTGAGATTGAATTGTATCAATTGTTTGTGTTGTTATAGATGTATTCACACAATTTCCATGTCTTATGACCATATCAGTTCATTACTAAGCAGATATCAGTTCATTACTAAGCAAGAATTGGTTTGAGGAACTTGCTCTCAATTAATTTTACTTGTGTAAATGCTGGTGGTGGAAGGGAATTGCAAAGAAATCTAGAGTTAGTTCACTGCTTCCCTCCATTTATGTTCTTGAGCATCCATGCACACAACTTTCATGTGTTATGTCCATATCCATCTTGATATTGAATTGTTGTTGTCGTTGTATTTACACAATTTTCATGTCTTTTGACCATATCAATTCATTACAAGTAGAGAAGTGGTGTGAAGAACATTCTCTAAGTTAATTTTACTTTGTGTTAGCCTCCTGCTCATAGCAAGCGTTCATCTTTCATGATTGATATTTTTACATGCCAAATATGTCATGCTTTGCAGGCTGCAATGTTTCATATTTGCTATTGAGGCCAAAGAAGTGTCCATGAGAGTCTGCTAGCCTAAGTGCCTCTGTTGTATTCCAATTTTGATGAGTTATTCCATTTTTGAAGAATTTTAGGTTAAAGGGAGGTCCAAACAACTTAATCTTGGTCTCCCTAGATTTCAATTTCCTGTTGTAGAATATAGAGAATCATTATCTGTCGAAACAGCTTAATCTTGGCAGATTCTTAGATAGGTAGAGAAGCAAGGGTGCTCAACAACTTAATCTGAGCCCCTGGATGAAATAAGTATAGATGTAGTTAGGAGGACAATAAAAAAAGAAAAAGTTGAAAAAGTTGGGTTTGCTAGTTTAAGTGCACCCAAACCAAAAGAAGAAAAAATGTTAGGTGTATTAGGCTGGGTAGGTAGTTTGAGGTTGCAGAAGCAGACTGGTAATCACTTGTGGTCTTGTCAAGAAGGAATCATCTCATTTATGGCATTGGCACCAGGCAGTGACTTGATGGTACAACAGTGGAAGCATGACTAACTTCCCCTTCTCATTTCCTCAGAAATCATTCGCTAACATCCCCTCAAGGGCCTTGGGATTTGCCCAACAAGTCCTGCTTTCAGCTCATTTGTGTGAAATTTCAAGTCAAGTTTTGACTTTCCTCAATGAAAAGAATCCACATTTCTTGTGTAAAATCATTTCTCCATATCCTATTCAAATCACATATCTAAATTCCAGATCTTGAACTTAGCATCATTTCCCTTACATTTCCATTTCACCAATTCATATTAATTGCTAACTTTACTATGTAACTCCCTATCTATCTCCCCTTCCCCTACTAAAACTATGTTAAACAACTCCCCTATATACTTATTCCCTCCCCGTGGTTGAAAATTAACCATAAAGTATGCCTTGGAAATTACTAAGTTTGCCTGAAATTTAGTAAGAACCCTCCTTTTGTCTCAAAAAATCATCTTTCGATGCCTTTGGACTCCTTCCATGGCATAAAACCTCACTCCGATCTCATATTTTCCCTTTTCCCCTCTTAAAACCCCACTTTCCTAAAGTTCCCCCCCCGGCGAAATAAATAATAAAAAAAGGCGCCGCGGGCCCCGTCCCTAACATTCTGCCATCTTGCCTGTCTCGCCAGCCGTCCGATTTCCCGCGCCCTAAGATCTATGGTGGGCGGGTCTTTTCCCTTCTGAACCTGTCGATGGTTAGCGTCCGGGAGATGGGTGGTTTTCTCGTTGTACTCCTAACACGCGTCACCCTATCGGCTGTGGCGGAGTCCCCTCCTCTCAAACCGCTTGTGCATAAAAGCGGTGCGTCATGAAACCAGATACCGCTTCCCCCTGCGTGACGTAATCACCACGTCACCCTGCCACGTCACCCTGCTGACGTCATCCGCCGTACTGGGTCCCACTGCTAACGTCATGCTGACGTCATCCACCGTACCGCTGACGTCACCCGCCGAAAAAGGGCGCAAAGTGCAAAATCGATGCTTAGGAAGCCTGGAATCAAAATCTGAGGCAGTTTTTGATGCGCAATTAATGGAAAGCCTTAGTTTGCAGCAGCTATTTTTGCCTTGAAAGGGCAGAAAAGGGGCAATTTAGTAATTTAAAGAGTATCAGAGGAAAGATAAAGCCCAGATTCAATTACAAGGTATCAGTGAAGCGGCAAAGAGTATCAGATCGACAATATCAAAGCAGAGGAGCATTAAAGACCATCCAAACAAAGTCAATGAATACCAGAACAGAGTTAACGACCATTAAAGCATAATCACATCAGATTTAATAAAGATCGGAGCCACCTAAGAGCAGTAGAACCGACTGAGAAGGGAAGATAAGAGATTGAAGGCGTAGTGATTGCAGAATGGCCAGCACATAACAACAAAGGACACATAGCCTCATTTTTTGAAACAGCTGCCCCCAGCGCAACATCAGATAGATATTTTTACATTACTTGCAAGAGAAGTTAGGTTAATTGCATTTATTTCCTAAGATCGATTTTTGTAGATATTTTGCTTATAAATACAGCCCTGAACAATGTAATAAGGGTTGGTGGGTTGTTTGGTTGATCTCTCATTTGAGATTTGCGCTGTAAATATTAAGAACTTCTGTAATCAAATATTGCTGGAATGTTTGCATCTGAACTGACTGGTTGTGCTTTTAATGGCTAAAGAGCATATTATGGAATTCTCGTGCTTGCTCATGGTCCAATAAGTCTTTCCTCCCTCTGTTTATCCGTTTATATGTATCTGTATCATCTATAATATCATAATCTAAGTTGCAGGAAAAAGGAATAGATCAGAACTGGTTTTCATGCCCTCTGTGCTCAATTCTTGTAACTTCTCTATGTTTTCCTCTGAATCAGTGATGAATATGCATTTTTAATTAAACATGTTTAAGCTGTTTCCTTCACATTTGAATGCTGTCTAGGAATTCTTCATTGCCCTATTCAACCTTCATCCACTTTCCCTCTTTGGCTGGATCAGAGATCCTTAATTGCCTCTCATCCCCTGACCTCCATTTCATCCTTGTTCCAGCATAAATCATTGTGCCATGTGTAGCTATCCTGCTCCATATTCCCCTCTTCTACCAAAGAAAACACACCCTTCAATTCACATTCATTGACTCCATGCCCAATGATTTGAACTTCTTACACTTTGCATGCCAACTTTGCTTGAATAGATCAACCATCCCATCAATCTAAATCAAAACCCATGTGCATCATATCTAGCCTAAAATCATCCCTTAAACAAAGCTAAATCCCAAAGAGAGAGCCCTCTCTGAATGCTGGTAGGCTAGGAACTGCAGTCCAAAGCTTGGTTTGTGGTTACCTCGACCGTATTTCCTTACGAGTCCAAGGGAACAACCTGAGTGATAACATAATGGCGAATCCACTGGGGAAAATCATCTATTCATCACCCTAAATCCCCATTTTTGATCAGTTTGCCTTTCGGATAAGTCTTAAACTTGTTTTGAAAAATGCCAAAAAATAAAAGAATCTCAAAAAATCTGAAAATATATATTATATATATATATATATATATTGTTTCTTATTGCATATTAAGTCCTGATCTGTGTGGTGGACAGAGATCACGACCTTCAAAGTTAATTTACTTATCCACCTGGCGACTCCACATAATCCTCATAATAAAGACTCCGCTGGAGAAATGAACCCAAGAGAAATATACGAGCGGATCAGGCTTTTGACCTGGATTACTATCCAAGCGGTCATGTTCTTTCTCTTCCATAAAATTTTGTTGTGTATATTGTATTTTAAAAACGATTTTAAATTAGATTTTCATGATTTGCCTTTTGAAAATGGTGTTGAAAAGCCTCCTTGCACATTAGAACAACAGCCTTTAAATGCTGCTGAAAATCATCATACAACCAAGGAAGAAGCAAATGTCAAAGCCAATCATTCTATCCTTGTTCATATCGAGCCCATTCAGCCAATCCCTGTACATATTCCCGTGCCTCGTAAGGTTCCTGACAGATATAAGCCTCTTGTTTTGCCTCCCATGCTTAATCCTCTGCCCAAAAATCATCCTGAGTATCTCCCGAGGTTTGATGGAGAGAATGGTATTACTGCGCAAAAGCATATCCAAGCCTTTGAAGACTATCTTAATATATTTGAAGTGGAAGACGAGGATGTTAGTATCAGGCTATTTGCCCTTTCTTTGCAAAGAAAAGTTAGGACTTGGTTTAAAGCATTGCCTGAGGCTAGCATCTCTAATCTTTAGCAGTTTTCCAAGCTCTTCCTTGATAGATGGATGATCAAACTTAATTTCCTCTTGCTCATTGAAGAATATAATCAGTTAAAAAGAAGTCCAAATGAATCTGTTCAACAATTTTGTGATCGATTCAATCAAGTTTATCATTCTATCCCTTTGAATATTAGACCTCCCCCTGATTTAGCTCTATTCCATTATCCAAGAGCTTTTGACCCAGAAATAGAATTCCGTTTAAGAGAAAGGAGCCCATCCACTATGAAACAAATGCAGGACATGGCAGTGGACATAGAGGCAAATATGAAGATCAGGGAAGAAAAGCGCAAAGCAGAGCAAGAAGATAAACTTCATGGTTCATTACAAAAGTCAGAGGAAATGATCACAATGAAAGTGGAATTTTTAGAGCACCAGAACACATTTGTTTTGCAAGAGGAAAGTAATGACATTCATGAACAAACCTGCCACAAAACAGATGACATATTCGTACAGCCATACATGATGGAGCAGTCTCCTGATATACTATATGAATATAATAGCTTCTCTTCTTTCAACTGCTTGCCAAAATACGATGAGTATGATGATGATGATGAGCCTAATGACCAAATCAACCTTGCAGAGGAGTCAGAGCCCATTTTGGCAGAAAGCACGGTTCAGGATCAGCAGCCTAAAATCAATGATCAACGTGCCTATCTCAGCTATGAAGTAAAGGAGGAAAGCGCGGAAAATTTTGATTTCAGTGAAGGAACTTTACGTTTATGTGGTGATTCTTTTCAATTTGTTAAGGATAACTATCATGCAGTTAATAAACAAATATCAGCAGGTGTTGATATTGATCATCTGGAGGAAGCCCAAATCATTGTTCAAAATATATTGCCTCTAGTTTTGCAGCCCCAAAGAGCCATTGAATATCAAATTGAGGAACATTTGAAAGTGGCTGTTCGTGACCAAGTGATCCAAGTGGATCTCCTGCCTCTTTGTGTTCAGCCATCTGAGTTTTTCAAAGAAGAAGAGGAGCAACCTGAGCAAATCAGTCAAGGGCCATATGAACTTGTTAGTAATAAATTGCAAATATCATTTCATGGTGTATATGATTCATGTGTTGACAGGGTGTATGGTGAAGTAAAGAAGTGCTCTTCTCCATTATCAGGCTGTGTGCCTCAATATCAAGATGTTGATGATGTCCCTATTCCAAGGCATGATAGTGATCCCAAACTTTTGTACAGTTATTCAATTCAGTCCAACAATAATGTATATATGTTGCAGGACCCTTTTGTACAGTTTCTTGTTTCAGCAAAGAAGGTCAGCAGTTTTCTGATCTTCTCAAAGATTAACAAAGCCATATCAGATTGCAAGATCTCAGTTTTTCTCGCCAGCAAGCACAAGCAACAAAGCTCGTTCATGCTTATAATACTTAAGTGGCTGCATTGGTTATTTCATTTCACCTAATAGAAAAGTAAGTGCTAATTAGAGTAGGTAGGTAGGATTTCAGTTTTCTGTTTGGATAGCAAGCTTGTTGTAGTTGAAGCCCGAAGTGAAGGCCCTAAGCTCTTCAAGTCTGCTGTAATGTTCATAAATAAAGCAGCCAGTAAAGGGAAGTTTTCAGAGTACAACAACAACTAAAGACTAAGGCATTCTGACCTACTGTTCTTGACTTTTCGCAAGGAAAATCCATCCCCAAGTGGAACCACTGTTAGCCTCCTGCTCATAGCAGGTGTTCATCTTTCATGATTGACATTTTTACATGTCAAATATGTCATGCTTTGCAGGCTGCAATGTTCCATATTTGCTACTGAGGCCAAAGAAGTGTCCATGAGAGTCTGCTAGCCTAAGTGCCTCTGCTGTATTCCAATTTTGATGAGTTATTACATTTTTGAAGAATTTTCAGTTAAAGGAAGGTCCAAACAGCTTAATCTTGACATATTCTTAGATAGATAGAGAAGCAAGCGTGCTTAACAGCCTAATCTGAGCCCCTGGATGAAATAAGTATAGATGTAGTTAGGAGGACAGTAAAAAAAAGAAAAAGTTGAAAAGCTGGGTTTGCTAGTTCAAGTGCACCCAAACCAAAAGAAGAAAAAAATGTTAGGTGTATTAGGCTGGGTAGGTAGTTTGAGGTTGCAGAAGCAGATTGGTAATCACTTGTGGTCTTGTCAAGAAATACTTATATCACTTATGGCATTGGCACCATGGCAGTTGTTTGGTGGTACAACAAGGAAGCATGACTAACTTCCCCTTCTCATTTCCTCAGAAATCATTCACTAACATCCCCTCAAAGACCTTGGGATCTGCCCAACTAGTCCTGTTTTCACTCCATTCTTGTTAAAAACCAAGTTGACATTTGAGTTGACTTAATGAAAAGAAACCACATTTCTTGTGTAAAAATAATCTTTACACAATCCATTCATTTCCCTATGCTTAAGTTTCCATTCTATAAACTTAGCATGCATCCCCTCCTTTGCATTCCAAAGACCTCATATTAACATTTAACCCTATTATCTAGCTCCCTAAATCATTTCCCCTACCCCTATTCTACAAGAAACTATATAAAATCCCAAAATATTACATATCCCACCCTATAGCACTATAGCTATGTAACATGGTTTGGGAGATATTGGTCCATTTGGGACTAATATAAACCCTTCTGCGTCTTAAAACTGGAGTTACTTTAACCCCTGGTTGAAGTAATAACCTTGGACCCCCTCTTTCATCTATAAACCTAACCCTCTCCCTCCACTTGTACTGTTAATGGTTTGATGTTTTAAACTCTAACTGTCGCACATAACCCGCAAACCCAAATGAAAAACCCACTTTCCTAAAGTTTTCCCCCCGCCGAAATTAAATAATTAAAAGGGGCGCCGCGGGCCCTGTCCCTTATCCTTCCGCCGCCTCCTCTGTTCTGCCATCCGTCCGATTGCCCACGCCCTAGATCTATGGTGGGCGGGTCTTTTCCCCTCCGAACCCGTCGATGGTTAGCATCCGGGAGATGGGCGGTTTTCCCGTCGTACTCCCGCCACGCGTCACCCTCTCGACTGTGGCAGAGCCCCCTCCTCCCAAACCACCTATGCACAAAAGCGGTGCGCCATGAAACCGGATACTGCTTCCCCTTGCGTGACGTAAGCACCACGTCACCCTACCGCTTCCCCTTGCGTGACGTAAGCACCACGTCACCCTGCCGCTTCCTCCTGCGTGATGTAAGCACCACATCACCCTACCACGTCACCCCGCTGACGTCATCCGCCGTACTGGGTCCCATTGCTGACGTCATGCTAACGTCACCCGCCGAAAAAGGGCGCAAAGTGCGAAATCAATGCTTAGGAAGCCCGGAATCAAAATCTGAGGCAGTTTTTGATGCGCAATTAGCGTTAATCTCGCATCGCTAAGGAAAAAGGGCCAAAATGGAAAGCCTCAGTTTGCAGCAGTTATTTTTGCCTTGAAAGGGTAGAAAAGGGGCGATTTGACAGTTTCGAGCATATCAGAGGAAAGATGAAGCCCAGATTCAATTTAAAAAGTATTAGTGAAGCGGCAAAGAGTATCAGATCGACAATATCAAAGCAGGTGAGCATTAAAAGCCTCCATCAAAGTCAAAGAAAACGGTGAAACCACCTAAGGCTCTCAGATCACAGTTAATGCACATTAAAGCCACTCAAGAGCAGTGGAACAGAGACCAATGCGCAGTTATGATGAATGGCCAGCGCATAACAGCAAAGAACAGATAGCCTCATTTTTTGAAGTCGCTGCCCCCAGCGCAGCATCAGATAGATATTTTTACATTACTTGCAAGAGAAGTTAGGTTAATTGCATTTATTTCCTCAGATCTTCTATCAAATCTATTTTTGTAAATATTTTGCCTATAAATACAGCCCTGAACAATGTAATAAGGGTTGGTGGGTTGTTTGGTTGATCTCTCATTTGAGATTTGCGCTGTAAATATTAAGAACTTCTATAATCAAAGATTGCTGGAATGTTTGCATCTGAACTGGTTGGTTGTGCTTTTAATGGCTAAAGAGCTTGGTATGGAATTCTCGTGCTTACTCACGGTTCAATAAGTCTTTCCTCCCTCTGTTTATCAGTTTATATGTAGCTATACCATCTATATATCATAATCTAAGTTGTAGGAAAAAGGAATAGATCAGAACTGGTTTTCATGCCCTCTGTGCTCAATTCTTGTAACTTTTCTATGTTTTCCTCTGAATCAGTGATGAATATGCATTCTTAATTGAACATGTTTAAGCTATTTCCTTCATTATATGAATGCTGTCTAGGAATTCTTCATTGCCCTATTCAGCCTTCATCCACTTTCCCTCTTTGGCTGGATGAGAGATCCTTAATTGCCTCTCATCCCCTGACCTCCATTTCATCCTTGTTCCAGCATAAATCATTATGCCATGTGTAGCTATCCTGCTCCATATTCCCCTCTTCTACCAAAGAAAACACACCCTTCAGTTCACATTCATGGACTCCATGCCCAATGGTTTGAACTTCTTACATTATGCATGCCAACTCTGCCTGAAAAGATCAACCATCCCACCAAACCCAAATCAAAACCCATGTGCATCATATCTAGCCTAAAATCATTCCTTAAACAAAGCTAAATCCCAAAGAGAGAGCCTCTCTCACTGCTGGTAGGCTAGGACCTGCAGTCCAAAGCTTGGTTTGTGGTTACCTCAGTCGTATTCCCTTAGGAGTCAAAGGGAACAACCTAAGTGATAACAGAAACAATTATAGACTAGTGCCTTTTCCATTCAATCAACCATAGATTAAGTAGAAACAAGCTATCCAGAACAATTTTCCAATATCTGACGAATATGAATAATCAATGTAAATGCCCAAAACTTTAACATGCAAAAAATTTCACATTTAAAATGATTTTCGCTAATAACCCAAATCTAGAATTAATTAATTTTCTTCAACAATCAGCATAATTTAAAACATTTATCGTACTTTGACCATAGGAAAATCATAAAAATGCATTTAAGAACCAAATAATACTAAGGAACTTCAGGTTTAAATTTTAATTATTCCTTAGACAATAACTAAAGAAGTAAAACAAATCAACAAGTTAAAAAAATCAAAATCGAAATTTTTAATGGCCCATAAGCCACATTAAAAATTATGTTTAAGCGAAAACCCCTTAATTTATTTCAATTTTAATTCTCAAGTCACCAAAAATTTAAGATCTTTGGAAATGTTTTTTATGTTTTATGTTTTTTAAGATTTTTATATTTTAATTATTTTAGATTTTAAATGTTTTAGATTTTTTTAGTTATTAACTTTTTTATTTTTAAGATTTTATATTTTTCAAATTTTTAGATTTTTTAAATGTAAAATGAAAATTAAAATAAAAATAAAAGGGGAATAAAAAAATTTAAGAAAAAAGCTAAATCGAAACTTTTTGATCTTATTTTTTATTTGTTGAAGTCTTAATGAAATCTAACGTAAGTTAAAATTTAATGAAATTAAAAATACATACACCCTAGCTATTTACTAACCTAAAACTAAACCAAACTAAAAAATAAAACATAAAACCTAACGCAATATACATATGAAATATAAACAAATCAAAATCAAAGAATTGAATACGTTTTGCTTTGCAGCTGCAAGTTTACGGGAGAAGTGACAGCTAAGGGAGACGAGGGGTGTTGGAATGAGGGTCGAGCTACGGGCAGGTTTGAAGCTTTTTTTGCTTGCTGCAGTGTGCAGGTATGACATCAATGAGCACGGCTCTGTGGGCAGGAGAAAGAGGAACAGCGTGGAAAGTGTTAGGGAGAAAAGGGTTGTGGATCTGGTGTACATGTTTGCAAGGGTATGGCAGCGGAGTGGGATGAGACTGTGTGAGGGTTTGAAAGAATAGAGGGAAAGAGCTGCGTGAAGGTTAGGAACTGCAGATTTGGAGGAAAAGAGCAGAAACAGCGAGGGAATTGCTGCGGATGGAGAGAAGCCAGAAGGAGAGGATGCGGTTTTTTTTTTTTGCAGGTTTTGAAGGCTGCGAGCAACAATGGATGAGAAGTGGATTCAAATGGGGAATGGAGCAAAAATGCGATGGCAGAATAGACAGAAGAAAAGCGCAGGAAGAAACCGAAGATTTTCCAGATCTCATAAAGTTTTTCAGATTTAAAACTCTTAAAATCAAAATAATTTCGAAATTTTCCAGAAAACAACAATAAAAACGAATTCGAAATTTTCTACTCAGGAAACCCCGGGCAGCAGAGAAACTATAGCCCAAGAACCGAAGATAAATTTACCAGATTAAGATTCTATACATCTGCTTAAGATTTAGCGGTAAAACCCTTAAAAATTTTCAAATCTGAATTTAAATTTGAACCCTGCACTGCAAAATGTCTGAATAATATCTCTAGAAAACAATGTTGGCAAACCTCAGAGATCTAGATCTTACCCTCCAGGGCCTAGATCTGAACTCTACATGGTTTTCTCCTTCAGATCTGTAGCTGCAATAGAACAAGAAACACCCAAACGATATGTACAATGACTCAAAAAACTAAAACCCAGAAAACCCAAGTCAAAAAACTGAAGATAATTACATATCTATGTACATAAATGGCAGATCTATTAGATCTAGGGAGTGTGAGTCCGACTCTACTTCTAGATCTAATAATATGAGGCTTTCAACAACCAGATCTATCGATTTAGCGCAAAAAAATTAATTTTTTCAAATTTTAAAGGAGGTACTGAGCTCAAAACCCTTCATGCATCACCCATTAAAAAAAAAAGATCTTATGATAAGCCCGAGATCGAATCAAGTTGGGATCTTCAGAAAACACAGATCAAGAGTTGGTCGGTTCAGCCGAGAACTTCTCCAAACACCCAATGATCTAATAATCAAGGATTTCGTGCAAAACTCAATTTAACCATCAACATAGAGCGAGAAAACGATAATAAAATTCAAATAAATAGAGATACCTGCTATTATATTCAAAACTTAAATTATCATTCAAACCCCAGCAACTGAGCAAAATACTCGTACTCAAATCGCTCTTCAAAAAGCTACCATCAATGGCTAAAGAGAAATCTATGCATAAAAATGACACATCTTACAGTATTTTCAGGTAGAGTAACACTAGCGGAAATTTAACCCCAAAGTCTTTCTTTATTGCTCATAAAAATATTACAAGAGAGATTTTCACTTAGTACACAATCCAGAGATCAGATGAACTAACTAACAAATGACCTCCAATTTAAAGATAAATCCTCCAACGGCTAGTTCGAGTGATCCTCATCAAAGCAATCTCGACCAATGATGACGATTAAAATTTATTTTAATCTCATCCGTCGAAATTTTAAATTATTGAGGAAATTCGAAATTTTCAATTAAATGCATTTTAATTAATTCAAAAATTAAATTTTTGAATTAATTTCCTCAAAATTTTAAATTTGACTTAACCCCAGGGACCAAAAGCTAAAAATTTAGCAAAATAATTAATTTACCTTAGTCCCTGGATTTCTTGAACTT
The DNA here is from genome assembly GCA_000404065.3 of Pinus taeda. Taxonomy (NCBI): domain Eukaryota; kingdom Viridiplantae; phylum Streptophyta; class Pinopsida; order Pinales; family Pinaceae; genus Pinus; species Pinus taeda. The sequence goes on from APFE030575263.1 coordinate 51,494, forward strand.
TAATTTTTTAAGGATTAACGATTTTTGCCTTTGGAGAATTTAAATTTACCTAGAACCTAGTATTAATCAAATTTCTGGCTTAAGATTTTAATTAATTTTGGCCAGAAAAATTAATTAATTAATCTATGAGGGTATAAATTATTTTTCCAACCCTCGGGACACTTTACATCATGATTTCACATTTTTTACATCTCAAGGGGGAAAAACCATTTGCAAAGACCCTCATAGACTACCCAATTTTGCGACAAAAATATAATCCAACAGACCAAGCAATTTGTAATAAAATAACCTAACTAAATGGTTAGGACTATTCCCAAATCACTTTTACATAGACTCGATCTAGAACACTAGGACTCCCCTAAGATCCCAGTGGAAAAATTCATTCCGGCTTTGGGGTAAGGCTAAAGGAAAACTCTGCCGACCATCCGAAAATGGATCAGTGAGACAAAAAACCTCTCGAAATGTAGATCGTCACCAGAAAAGTAGATATACCTAGGTAATTACATACACGACATGGATCTGTTGAGATTATTTACATTATGAACATGCAGAATAGGTTTACATTATAACATGATCCTCAAGCTGATGATGATAGTTGGATGGCAGGAACACATCAATCAAGCGCTATCCCTTTTGCGAAAAAGGGGTTGTAGTGCTATGGGTCGTTGACACATAGTGGTCAACATTTGGCTCTACTTGATGGAGGAATGTGAGAATCCAGAATCTACATTCATGCAACACAAAACAGAACATAAGTAGCATTTATCCAAAAATCATCATATAACGTTAAGCACAGGAAAGATATAAGCTCCTCATTTATTAACTAGTCTAACAACATGAAAAACCAAATCTAACTACAAAATGAAATACTGAAATAACAGGGCATAAGGTTAGAAATACAATACAAAGATGCCCCATGGCATCAGATGCGTTCAATATAGTGCATACTGAGCATTTGTTTGCTTTCAAGAAAATCTATTGATTGTTTCTCAGATGTGCCATGTCCAATCCTGCATACGGTAGGACTTTTTCCTATCCGAAAATCAAGCTACTCGCAGTCATCTGATGCATCAAATCGCTTTCTCATTCTCTTTTTCTTGCTTTTTTTCTTTGTGGCAGGTTGTATCACTAATGATGTGGAACATTCTACTTCAAAACTCTCAGATGAGGTATGTAAGATATGCATAACATGTCTCTCTTCATTATGCATCTGCTTTGTCAAGAATTGTAAAAACCAAAATCCATACATGATTTTTAATTTCTTTCAAAATTGCAAAAATGCAACCAGAAGAGAAACACATTAGGAATTCATTTCAGGAAACATAACATAACATTTACATACCTTTAACTAAGACCAAAATAGTATTGCAACACATATGTACCGTTCACCAGAAGACGAGACTCCGCTTGCCTTGTTGTTGCTAGTATTCCCTTGCTGTTGGTCACCTCCGCGAATGAATGGCGATGTACTTGATCCGAATGCGATGACCCACCGGTTAACCTCCCAGCCTACTCCTTGGGTACTCTTCTTCCCCGCAGACCCCCAAGCTGTAATGGGGTTGTACAATGGAGGAAGACTCTAACTGGTAGAGGAGAGCACACCTTGGCTCAAGAGTCCCCTCTCTAGAAATCCTCTACCTCACCCAACTCACTATAGCTTCGTAATCACTGCTCTAACATCATATCATCCATCCAACCATAGGGTTCTCCAAAAGAAAAATCCCCTCTACCATGGTTTGCCCCTTCTTTTATAAGAGTCCTCATAGATGACACTTGGCATGTCATGCATAATTATAATATTTTTTTTTAATTTAATAGCTTGATTATTCACCTACCCACGTGTCACTCTCTCATCAAGGGTCACCCCAAAATTATTTACTTAACTTTTTATTTAAAACTAATATTTTCCTCACCTCTCATGATTCCTATTTCTTCTCCTAGTTGTCTCTTTATTCCCCCCTTTTATTCCTTAAATTGTGTTTATTACTTGGAGTCAATTAATGAGTCAAGATTTTATCCCCAATCTACTTCCTAAATTAACTCAGGTTATCTCTTAGAGGAATATTCTTATGTTGGTTGATGCCACATGGAGCTTCTCTACATTTCTCTAAATTTAATTTATTTTTCTTATTTTAATTCACCTTCCTCTTTGCTTAATTAAGTTTAATTGGTTTAGGATTAATTTTTATCCTTACAAAATGTTTGTCTTCCCCCTTTATCTAATTAAACCACCTAATCTACCTAGTATTTTCTAACATGGGAAGGGTAGGGTTTTTAAAGTACTCTATTTTATTTCTTCCTATGATCCTCCTTATTCCAAGTTTTATTTTTGATTTAATTACCTTGTTTCTAATCATCATTTTCCCTTGAGTAACTTTACCTAGCTTTCACGTCTTACTTATTATATTTATTTTTATTATTTATTTTTAATGATTCGTAGGGTCCAAGTTTTTGGTGTGCCCTTCAGGAACTTCCCTAGAAGTTCCAAGGGTGCCACACCTAACAATTTAATTGGAATGACCAGGTGCCAGTTGTCGGCCGTTCAAGAATTTCCCCTGAAATTCCAAGGTGCCACAGCACTTGCCCTTTGAAGCATCCAGTGACTACGAGGGGGAAGTATCGTGCAAGTCATAGACCATTACATCTCTTATGTTGGCTGCTATAGGAGACTAATGGGCGGGGATCAAGGAATCCGCCTTGATGCGCGCCCGTGAACCCTCATGAGCGACCCAACTTTGGGACCGCCCTCATGCATCGGTGATCTTCAAGCAAAGGTTTCGACCCTTCCAGCCCAAGTCACGGTGGGAGTGCTAGTGGGTGAGATCAGGGACTCGTGTCCCACCCCTCCCATGTAGTTCCATCCACCTGTACAACCCCATCACCCATATGTGAGTCATTCGGTCAAGCAACTAATCTGTGCCTATAACCATTAACATATCATCAGAATATAGTTAAACATATATGGCAGATTTCAATGATCGATTAGACTTTAAAAAGATAAAATAATATGAATTTTCATCAAACCAGGTGTCATCGACATGTCATATGCGAGCGCCTCTGATTGTTTCCTGCCATACTCAATAATCATTAGTAACAAGGTTTCTCACTGTTAGTCATTATCATAATAGCATCATTAACAATTCTTGGTCATTCACATCATTGTCCATTGTAAGCCTGAACTAACGAAAGTAGGTAACATAGGGTGCACATCCCTCATGGCTATCATCATTAATCATCAATGGAAACATACATATTTATTAAGTCATCAATATCGTAACATCATAGAAATATACCAATCTATCAAATTTATCATCAATATACTTTTAGTAGAGCGCATACATATTCTTTACTACCCTCATCATAAATTCAAATACTAAACTTAGCTATTTAATGTTGCAATCATCGGAATACTGATAGATAAGACACATAACCATTCATGCTACCATAATATCAAAGGAAAGCATTTATAAACATCATAACCATGACTATCTCAATCGCTAATAATAGTGTCATGCGTCTGGATCCTCAACCTAAGGTCCTCAAAGAATAAAGTGTCTAAGATAATTTCATATTAAGGTCAGGAAACTAGAGTGGGCACTACAAGAATGATGGATCAGTGTCACAGGTGTCATGAGTTATAACTTGATCTTCTATGACTGGTGGATTAACCATGTGAGCATCAACCTGATTCTTATCAATTTCAATTTTATCGGGTCAACTTCAATTAACTACTTTTCAATGAAACAAATGACCTCCTCATAATAAGATGGAGCTTGCTGCAGCAGATAAGGAGGCTTCTAATCTGTTGACGTTTCCTTGTTTCTTTTATCCTCTGACTGATGTTGAAAATTTTGTACCTGTATTGTTATGGCACCCATCTGGCTAGAGTGTTCAACCTTTATAGTGCTGACTTCCTTGGCATGATTCTCCTCCATGGTCAATAACTTATTTTGAAGACATATCTGACCAACTTCCACATCTTTCATTACTTTTTCATTCTTTGCTTTCATGCCAATGAAACAGTTTTGCATATAGTTTATGTCTTTCTTATGATTTTCTTGCATGGTAACTAACTAATTATTATAATCAAATCTCATGATGGTCATTTCTTCATCCATAGTTAATAACTTGCTTTGCATAGAATTAATTTCTCTGCCATGATTAGCTTTCATGGTTTCCATTTCCTTTTGCATGTCGGTACTCATATCCTCCATATTCAGTGCACACTTTTCTACTACGGTGGTTACATGATCAGAGAGTTTAATTTTCATGATTTCCATCTCCTAATCACATTTTTCTAGTTGAGTGAATAAAGTTCTCATATCCTTGACGTAATCAATGACAAATTTTTCTTGATTAAGCTCCATATTTTTTACCAGCTGCATTTGACTGAACTGCATGCCATTAACCAACTGCTTTAGTTCTTCTATAATTTGCTTATCATTTTCCCTTTCATTGTCGACACTGATTTGACAACTTGTCCCTGTTTTTCCATTGTCATGGATTTGACTTGTAATGGTACAAGTGGATGGCACATTTTGATATGGAGAATTGTCTTGAAATCTTTCATTGACAGCTGGATCCTTCACAAGATCACTTTCATTCTGTTGCATAATTTTAGGGGCACAAGGCGAGCTACCTTGATAACCATATCTATCTGTAAAAGCATTGACGATGTCTTGTAAAGAAGTGAAAGAATCTTCAAAACAATTATTAAACCAATTAAAAGCATCACCTTCTAAAGAAAAGGCAAATAAACGCATTTTGACATCTTCATAATCATACTGGGGAGAACTACAATATCTGAGTATTGTATGAGTAAACCTGCATAAATGCTTTCTAACAGCGACTGAATCAACAACCGAGAACAAAGACAATTTATGAATGGCCACTTCCGGAATATCATGGAGAAAATCAGTAAAATGACACAGGGTAAACGAATCATCCATGATGAATTGCTTAAAGGAATAATGAGGGACCAAATGGATGATAGAGAGAGACCCTACTCAAGAAAATCAAGAGATCCACAAGAAGCGAACTTCTAGTAGAAATTCTTGTAAGAAATGACAGAAGTGGAGTCACCACTTGAACCTGAATCTAACTCTAGGATACAAAAGGAAACAAACAACCAGATATAAGGGAGGGCTTCTTGTATGAGAAATAATAAATGGAAGAAGTGGAGTCGCCATCCAAACAAAAAACGAACAATGTCCGAGTGCTAAAGGTGCAGATGATGCGATTAATGAGATGATGAAAGATAGGGCGACGAAGAGATCAAATGACGCCAGAAAATGTTGTGCCACTTGATCGGCTAATGAATGGCGGAAAATATGAGATGATTAAAATGATGTCGAGAAACCAAGGACAAAAAAACTCTAGATAATTACAAATCTATGTACATAAATGGTAGATCTATCTGATCTAGGGAGTGTGAGTCCGACTCTGCTCCAAGATCTAATAATCTGAGGCTCTCAACAGCTATATCTATCGATTTAGCACAAAAAATTTAAATTTTTCAAATTTTAAAGGAGGTACCGAGCTCAAAACCCTTCATGCATCACCCATAAAAATAAAATAAAATTAAAAAAAAAAGATCTTATGATAAGCCCGAGATCAAATCAAGTTGGACTCTTCAAAAAACACGGATCAAGAGTTGGTTGGTTCAGCTGAGAACTTTCCCGAATGCCCGATGATCTAATAATCAAGGATTTCCTGCAAAACTCAATTTAACCATCAACATAGAGCGAGAAAACAATAATAAAATTCAGATAAATAGAGATACCTACTATTATATTCAAAACTTAAATTATCATTCAAACCCTAGCGACTGAGTAAGATATATGTACTCAAATCGCTCTTCAGAAAGCTATCATCAATGGCTAAAAAGAAATCTATGCATAAAAATGACACATCTTACAGTATTTCTAGGAAGAGTAACACCAGCAGAAATTTAACTCAAAAGTCTTTCTTTATTGCTCATAAAAGATTACAAGAGAGTTTTTCGCTTAGTACACGATCTAGAGATCAAATGAACTGACTGACAAATGACCTCCTATTTAAAGTTAAATCCTCCAACAGCTAGTTTGAGTGATCCTCGTCAAAGCAATCTCGATCGTTGATGAAGATTAAAATTTCTTTTAATCTCATCTGTTGAAATTTTAAATTGTTGAGGAAATTCGAAATTTTCAATTAAATACATTTTTATTAATTCGAAATTTTCAATTAAATACATTTTAATTAATTCAAAAATTAAATTTTTGAATTAATTTCCTCAAAACTTTAACTTTGACTTAACCCCAGGCACCAAAGGCTTTAAATTTAGCAAAATAATTAATTTACCTTAGTCCCTGGACCCTTAAACTTTAATTTTTTAAGGACCAACGAATTTTGCCTTTGGAGTATTTAAATTTACCTAGAACCTAGAATTAATCAAATTTCTGGCTTAGGATTTTAATTAATTTTGGCCAGAAAATTTAATCAATTAACCTATGAAAGGATAAATTATTTTTCCAACCCTCAAGACACTTTACATCATGATTTCACATTTTTTACATATCAAGGGGGAAAACTCATTTGCAAAAGACCCTCACAGACTACCCAATTCTGCGACACAAATATAATCCAGTAGATCAAGCAATTTGTCATAAAATAACCTAACCAAATGGTTAGGATTATTCCCAAATCACTTTTACATAGACTCAATCTAGAACACTAGGACTCCCCTAAGATCCCAGTGACAAAATCCATTCTGGCTTTGGGGTAAGGCTGAAGGAAAACTCTGTCGACCATCCGAGAATGGATCGATGAGACAAAAAACCTCCTAGAATGTAAATCGTCACCAAAAAATAGGTTTACCTAGGTAATTACATACGCGACACGGACCTGCTGAGATTATTTACATTATACACATGCAGAATGGGTTTACATTCTAACATGATCCTCAGGCTGATGATGATAGCTGGATGGCAGGTGTTGACCACTATGTGTCAACTACTCATTAGCAGTACACCCCCTTTTTTCGCAAAAGGGATAGCACTTGAGAAACGTGTCCGTGCCATTCGACAGTCATCGTCAACTTGATCAATTTATGTTGTAAACCCACTCTGCATGTGTGAATTGTAAATAATCTTAGCAGAGTTGAGTCATGTATGTAAATTGCCTAGGTGGACCTAATTTTCTAGTGATAATCTACGTTCCGGAAGGTTTTTTGTCTCACCGATCCACAATCGGCAGAGTTTTCCTTCAACCTAACCCCAAAGTCGGAATGGATTTTGTCATTAGAATCTTAGGAGAATCCTAATATGTTGATCTACTAGATTATAGTTGTGTCATAGAACTGGGTGGTCTATGAGGGTCTATGTCAAATGGGTTTTCCCCTTTTAGATGTAAAATCGTAAAAGTCATGATGTAAAGTGTCTTGAGGGTTAGAAAATGTTTTAATCCTCTCATAAGTCCTAAGTCCTAGGTCTTAGGTGATTTTTCCAAAGGCTAAGTTCGAGGATCCATTTAAAAATAAATTAAAAATTAAAAATTGAAAAATTGAAAAGATAAAAAACAATAAAAAAGTAATATATATATATATATAAAAGACATAAAAATAATAAATAAGAAAATAAATAAATAAAATAAAATAAACAAAAAATAAAATAAAACTTAAAAATAATAAAATAATATTTTTGAGAAAATAAATGTAGAATTTCAATTTTTAATGCATTAAAAATTCGACGGATGAGATTAAGAGATCTCTTAATCCTCATCGACGGTCAAGATCGTTTTGACATGGATCACTCAAACTAGCCATTGGGAAATTTTCCTTTAAATAGAGTGCTAGGGGTCATTTGAGATCAGATTGGATCTGAGAGTCTGGTGCTAAAGAAAGCTCTCTTGTAATCATTTTTTGAGCAATAATGGCATCGTTCCAAGCTTACCCCAAAGTGTGGACAAGGAGAGGAGGGGACTAACTCCTTGTGGACCCAATGTGAAAAGTGGACCCTGATGGGAAATATGTGAAAAGGGGTTGTAATGAGCACAGGGGAGTGACATATGTGATGTCTAAACGCAGAACCACGCAACCAAATTCGAGGTTCGCCAATTAGTGTCACTCCTAAGCTAGTAGCTAATAGAGGAGATCCCACAAGACTAGGATACAAGGTTATCCACCAAGTTGGACAAGGGGACAAGAGCACAAACCAAGCCCATTCTTTCCACCGAATTCCCCCACTAATCCATGCACAGAAGTGTCCATAATAAATAAGCAAAAACACCCAACTACATAATGAAAGCCATACCTTCAGGGTTGGAAGGCCCACCTTCAAACATATGATCATGACAGATGGGCAAGGGTGCATAATGGTTGGCTTAGGTGGCAGAGATGGTGGCACATCAAGCTATCTGAGCGCTGCAAGGGGTTGTTGGCTGTCGGCTAAAAACAATCTAGGAGAAAAAATTATCCTATGAGTGTCACCCATTGGTGGTGGGTAATAGTCCCTAAAGGATCGAGGTACAGACAAAGGATGGAAAAGAGGGAAAGAATGAAGGATGATACCAATGATGAGGATCTCGATATAACTGATGATGGAACGTTGCTTGACAAGGAGTTGTGGAACATGCATAACAATGCTACCCCACAGCTAAAAGATTTGGTAACCTGGGTACTTTCACAATTGGTGAACACTTCTTCTATAGAGAGGTTTGGGAACTAGCTTATTTCATTGTTTTGGACCTCTTGGTCTTCATATTTCAGTGTGAAGATAGCCTATTTGGTAAGCATAACTATTTCGTCATGTTATTGTTGACAGTTGCTAGATAACCTATTTCATCCGATAAGTTAATCATCTACTTTCTATTTTATCACTTAGAAATTTGTACGTTTGTTTGTAATTGTTACAATCTAGATTCTAGATAGTTGATGCTCAAATGATTAATCATTAATGTACTATGAATGTCATTTCTATCTTCATTGATGTACAAATATACATCTTTCCATATATTCTACAACTCTCTAGTCCCAAGGATCTTTGGAAAATGGCGCTCCTCCGAGACAATGTAGTCTCAAGGATTTTTGGAAAACAGCACTCCAAACACTCCCACTCCACTCTGCGCTCTAGCAATCATGCTCACAATTCAAGTCAATGGAAAGGAAAAATTATTCCATGTTTATGCATTTAAATCATCTTCACAGTTAACTACTAAGACTCTTCTTCAATGTAATATCAAAAGATGCTCTATAAGGTACAAGTATCTTATTCCCAAAAGCAAATCCTTCTCTCAGAATTTCCTTGCATATAACAAGAGGATCTGCTTGAAATACTTCTCACAACATCAAACAATGCTTATATAGATTATTAGAGTTAGATTTATTTATTTGTTTGTTTATTTATTTATTTAATGTAAACATTATCCATTTTAGTGCAATATTCTTTCAGTTTCTATTTATACAATTGTTTTTTGACAACCAGTGTTCTGTACTGGATTTAGTTAGCCCAATTGAGTACTGATTCTCTAGGTTAATACATCAAAGTTTCAAACCATATGAACCCATAAGATTCACAAAGCAGCAGATTATTTGAGATGCTAGGAAAAACTACATTAGAAATTTGGATGAGCCAAGCAAGATGATATACAAATACCTGTTGATAATGGCATCAATTTCTTCTACAAGGTCAACATAAACTTCATTGTTTGAGTGTTTCAGGTCACTTGTGCGCCATGGAACATTGGATGCAGTGGCACCTGGAAGAGTACTGCTCACACTTGAAGAACCCCCAGTCACAACACTTAACATTCTACTGACAATATTTGGTGGTGCAATCATATCCTTCAAAATATTAGGTTCTGTAGTTAAAGGAAATCCACTATCCATCATCTCATCCAAAAGCTGGAAAACCAGAGAACAATAACAGTTACATTGAGAATGACTTAAATAAACAATATATCAAATAAAGAAAAAGAGAACTCCTAGATACATAAACACCTCTAGAAGTTAGTCCCAATCAACATAAAAGAGCTTAAACATGAAGGCTACTCATAATAGTAAACTCAAGCCACAAGACAACAATATTCTACTATGTTAGCCAACCAATTTCTATAAAACAACATAAGGAAACAAGAATCCTCCACCAAGAAAACAGATTCAACATTCGATTCAAATAAAACATGTTATTATGATTCTTTGTTTAACTTGTTATGTTGTGGGAATTGCAGTCAAGTCACAAGTTTGGCAAGGACAGAACTGCACAAGGGATTTGGGCTAAGCATGAATTCCACCACACAGCAATTAAAACAAAAGTGTGGAGTCTGGACTATTATTAGCCTCACATATGGATAATATCAAGGATGACAATTTCAGCACTCATGGCATATTTGGCATGGAGAGATATTCCTAGTAAAGAGTTCATATTTGATACGGAAAAATGATATTTTAGAGGCATACTTTTGCACGAGTGCTTATCCAATTGGATAAGAAGCATATTTCTGGGTAGCATGATTATAAAATACTAAATAGACAATGGAGATATGCAAACAAATCTGATTAGAAAAAAGCAAAAGCAAGGCATCCTAAAATGCAGGACTTTCATAAAAGGGGAAATTTATTAGTTTTGGGGTTACTACAAAAGTGTTTACACCATGTTTGGGGTGTGTTACCACCCAAATTATACATAATGATGAAATCCCTAGTTCACAAGGCACAATTCGAGGGGTAACCTCTAGGAAGGTTACCATTATCACCTCGGCAACCTATATCGGCACTTTAGGGTGACTCTCTTCTGACTCAAGGGGGTATCCCTACTATCACTACTAAGACCACACAATGAAGCACAAGGTGACATTGAGAGTAGCCTTAGTAAAATAAGGTTAGCAGTTTTTAGGGTTTTTTTGAATAAGTGATGGAAGTACATAAAGATCAGTACCAAATCCAACTATGGCAATGGAATCAACATGAATCAAATGGAAAAAGAGGTCAAGTATAAAACCCTCCAAGTATTTGCTTATTTCTTTCAAGAATTAAGGTTTTGAGACTAGAACCAGAAGGCTATATTATCCCTCAACCAATTAAGATCAAGAATGAATTCAAGGTCTACAAGAAGGGGCTTTAACTGGAGACAACCTTTGCAATCCCAAAACAACTATGACTTGACGTAATGACTTAATACTTCAGCCAAGGAACCGTAAGGAAGAACAAAGCATTGTATCAAATACTCACCAAATCCACAAGGAAGAATGAGGACAAACCCTAAACTTCTTCCTTCCAAGTCATAAAGTTATCCTTCAATTGATCGATCTTGAAAGACTTGTAGAAGACTTTAACATTCCACCATTAATCTTCATGTACCAAAATAAAACATAGGAAAATCTTCAAGACTTGACAACATTCAACCACAAAGAAAGAACCATTGCACCATAAATGCTCCAAGGAAGATATGTCAATTAAGCTCTAATGAGATAGCTCCCAAGTATCCAACAATGAGTACAAATGAGGAAGTGCATCTCTTTATATAAAAGATGCTAAACTTCCTTTACAGTAAAATAATAATATCTCATGTGCTTCCTTACATCTAGTCTAAGAAAAAAACAAAATTATAACTAAATAATATATTACAACAATAAAATAATGGTGGTCAAGCCACATGTACAATAAACAAGATGAAAAAACCTCAAGGTCCTCTCCTCCAAAGAAGGGTGAATGACGTCCCAAGCTGCCATGTTGACCTCCAAAGCCCATAAGATATGTAGATCCTCAAGCCACTCAACAAAAGTGCTAATAGATGCTCCTCAGATCCCTTCAAATTCGCTGAATGTGTAATATACCAAATTATAAATTTGCTAAATACTACGACATAATGTTCCTTTTTCTGGTGTTCCTTATGGCATGGATAGGATGGACTTTCAGAGTTGGGGGAAGACAGGTCACAGGTGCAAGTTGGCATCCTCAAGGGACCCAGGGGCTTTTGGAGGGGTTTTGAGGAGTTTTTATGAGGTTTGATGGCATTCGCTTGGTATATGCCATCGTCTACACAGTTTGCCTTTCGTTTTGTGGCATTTCGAGAACTTTCAAAAAACTGAGTTATTGATGGGCCTAACTCAATTAATTACACTTAAGGTGGCATTTCGAGGGGATTACTTGGCAGAACACCTTAGTGTAATAGCCGTTGGAACCAAAAAGAGAAGATCTACAAGACGAGATGGTTAGAAGTGATTTTCAGTGCCCTGAGGAGGCATGGTGGCCAATTGCCCTTTTCCCACATTAAAAAGAATATTTTAATTGAAATAAAAGAGGGAAAAGTGCTCCATGATTAAAATAATAATAAACTTGGAGGTTCTAGAGGGGTCCATCAGAATTATAAAAGGGGAGGAGGAGGCCGTTAGAGGACATCATGGATTTGACATTACTTCTTGTATGAGAGGTTGAGAACCGGTTGTCTACTTCAATGGTAGCCCTAGTATGGAAACCCTCGAGTGTGCTAGTGGGTGTTGGATGAAAACCCAATACTCCCGAGGAGATTTCACTCAGAAATCTCATACTGCTTCAGTGGAGTTTGGAGAGAGTAGTTTTGTCGTAGCCAGTTTGTAGCAGTCTTCTCACCGACCCATCTACATCGTTGCTAGAGCCATTCACCAGTTGGGTCAGAGATATTTTTCTGGGTGTTGCTCTGCTTGCTTAGCAAGCTCAGGTTCCACTATTCCTTCATGTTGACATACTCTTTTTAGTGGATTAATAAAATGGCTCAATGATTTTATCGGCATCTATTTGTGTATTATTTGTTGCCTATGTGTCTATTTACGTTTATTTTGTTGTTCAAGTTTATTTTTGGTATCTACTGTTCAAATTCCCATTTGGGACATTACAATGGCATCAGAGTTGTGCATCCTGCTAGCCTGAGCGTTTATTACAGAACAATCTCGGAGTAAATCAAGGGTTTCAGGAGAACTAGTTTTCGGAAAATTTCCGGTGCCAAAGATAGATAAAAAATTGTTGAAGATTTCCTCTTGCAATGTGTATGAAATTCTCTCCTTTAAATATTCAACAATTTGTTTCAAATTGTTGAAGCAATAATTGACCCTCAGATTGTTGCCTGTGTATTAAGTTTTGAATTAATATATAAAAGGCCGCGTCCAATTTGGTGAGAGAAACCATCAAAATTGGAGCCGCACTACCAATCAGAATCGCAAATTGGCTTAATCGAAACATTAAGGGACCAAGATTCTTCATTTGAGGAAGTTGTGGAATTTTTTTGAAAAACATTTAAAGGGCCAAATCAAAAAATTTATGACAATATTGGTTTTATAAAGGTCATGGTTTAATTTTTTTATGTCGTGGCTCATTATCTTAGAGTAGGTGGGGGTCGTAAAAAAATCATTTGAAGGCTGAGTCTATAGTTGGGCAAGTTATTTCTATTAAGAGATCAACTATCATCATGGAAGTCAAGTCCTCCTAGCTAACTTGGAGCCGAGTCCACGTTGCGTGGATACACGTTTCCACCCCTAGACAATCTTTCTTGTGGTCAAGCAAATCAGTGGGCCAATCCATATTTGTCTGCGTGTGAGTATTGTCACAGTAATCTCTGGTGCCACAGGAAGAAAACTCATTAAATTCTAAGGTTGCTTTGATAATACCTTGCCCATTGATCATGTGGAAAGCCCGATTGAACACAATGTGATTAATGTAAGGTGAAGGGGCAACCATTGTTATCCCCGGATCCACCTGTGCCTTTTAATGTTTGTGTGGTGCTTGTTGTGCATTTAGAATGATGTTCGTGAAAGCCGATTAAAGTGACATGTGCGCAAGAAGAACTATGTAATTTCTGGTGCGACTACAGTATGCATGACAAGATGTTTTTGTCCAACCATGTGACGCTAGGAGTGGAGAAATATAAGAAGCCATCACCGAATGACCTACACAATTAATTGTTTTGCGACCTATGTAATATGCGCTCCGTTGGTATGATCAACAGTAGTGGTAAACCATTATTTGAAGCAAGCAAAGAGCTGACTTTGTAATTGTAGCAAGAATCGACTCTATAATGATTGGGCATGATGTGATCTAATGCAGATTGAATATGCGTCTAGAGTTAATAATGTGTAATGGAGAAAAGGAGATTTGAGCGGCATTGGCGTCCGCCTTTGTGTCAACTGTTATTTTTTTGTAGCATCGGATGTGTTCTAGCCACAAAATTTGGTGGAGAGGCTAGAATACATGTATTCTCCAAAACCCAGAAATCGTTTCTGAAAATTCCACCTAGAGATGACTTAATTAAAATAATTAATCATTTTTTAATGTTTCCTAAGTCTAAACATAGGAAATTTGATTAATTAAAGGGTATTAGTTAAGTCATGGTGAGAATCTTCTAAAAAAAGGCATGGATCGAGTTCTAGTTAATCTTAGCCATCGATTAAGTTTTAATCATGATCGTTGATGTCTCAACAAGAGATTATAAGAAGAAACCCAATGGGGGTTGGAGAACACACTTGACACACCAGCAGTTCGATTTCATTGGCAGATCGATTTCCAGAGTAGCAATGCTAAGTTGCCATAGAAAGAGCTAGTGAGCTCAAAGCAGTGAGAGGGGCAAGGATAGTAAGGTCGAAGGATGTTTTTCTAGTTCCGGTGAGTGCATTGTAGAGAGGCGATGAGTGCCATAGAGAGGAAATGCAGAGCCACGCAGAGGCAACGCAGTGCTTCAAAGGGGATTCTGTATTTTGCTGGGAAGAAGCAATGACTCAATGCCCGACGCCGGAGAGAGAGTCTAGAGGCCAGAAGAGTCCATCTTCCAGACAACAGCTAATCATATAGTGAGAGGGAAGCAGTTCCGTGTTGTGGGGCAGAGTACTATGTGGGCTGATGCAGGGACTGCACAGAGGCAGCAAAGGGCAGCTCAACTAGAGCCAAGGTCAGTGTCGGATCGCAAGTGGTAGTGAGATTTTTCTCACTAGACTTATTGTCAGTCATTTCTCTATATGGATTGCTAGATTTGAAGCATCCATAGTTTTGTAGTTAGATTTACTACTGCATAATATTAAAACCCTCAGTTCCTGCACCGGTTTTCCTGAGTTGGGTTTTTCCGGGGACTTAATCCAAAAATAATTATGTATTTGTGTTTGTGTGCATCTATTCTTCTAGCATTATTTTTCTTCCGCAGTATATATTTTGTGAAGGTTGCAGTGTATTAGTTTGGATATTTACAGTAGAACACAGTAAATAATTTGTTCAATTTATTTAACAAATAGAAGAAACTAAATCAGTTGTTGCAGTGGGATTCAGGGTTAGTCAAATTTTCACATGGTATCAGAGCAAAAATTGTAAGCCGGAGAGCTCAGTAGCAAAAGGGAAGAGGAATTTCAAAGCTCTGCATAGGCAGCAGTTCGAAACCCTCAGAGGCACTGTAGTTCTTGGCCAAGAGGGTCAATTTTTGAGGAAAAGTTTATTTCTGTGAGAGACTCGACAGAGAATACATTTTTCAGATCAAAGATTACTAGAGGCAGAGGGAGAAGCAGTATTTTCCTTGCAAAGCAGATCTTTAGCTAGGATGCAGTTATTTTGCAACAGTTTGTTGGTGCAGAAAAGCGTAAGGAGGAAGGAAGAGCACACACTGAGGGAACTCTTTCCTCGGGGAACTTCTAATCCAAAAGTTCGATTTTTCACTGCAGAACAACAATAGTTATGAGAAGATTTGCACACTCCAACAGGGAGTGGGTAGAGCCAGTCAGTAGTTGCGCAGAGGAGAAGAGGAGGGGTTCAACTTTTTGCAGAGATGGCATCAGCAGGGCTAAGAGGTCAAGATCAGTTGGATGGAGCCTCCAACTACCAGATCTAGAAGGCAAGAATTTCTACGTCTTCTAGATGAATACGATCTCAAAGTCTACATCGATAGCATGGTAGCTATATCCACGGATGCAGATCAGATGAAGACCTACAAGAAGGAGATGGCAAAAGAAAAGAGGTTGATTCTCAATGGGGTTCGAGATCACGTGGTGTCTCACATAACAAGCAAAGATACTGCCAGGCAGATGTGGGAAGCTCTCACTACACGATACCAAGGATCTTCCGAGCAGTAGAAGATGTATCTTGAGGAGAAGTTGAGATGTACAAAGATGCAGAAAGGGGAGCGCATAGACCCCTTCCTCACTAGGATTTAGGATGTCTGAGACCAGTTGTCTATAGTAGGGTTAGCGCCCCAACCTATAGAATTGGTGTGGTTAGATCTAAACAACATTTCAGAAGATCGGCAAGTCTTTGTCTAAAGTATTTTGGGCAGAGACAAGTTGCCTGATTGGGATTGAATGTGGGCTGATCTGCAATAGGAGGAGATGAGGCAAGATTTGGTGAAGAGCACCATCAGTGGCACTAGCAACAGTAGTGGAACGAAGCAAGTGAAGGAAGAGGAGAATGTGGCCATCGAATCAAAGGGGTAGCAGGAGCATCGCAGGAGGAAGAAGGACCTTTCCAAGGTCAAATGCTTCAAATGTGGCAAGTTTGGCCACTATAGCACCCAGTGTCCTCTCAGGAAGACGGAAAAGGAGGAGACACAAGACCAGGCGGAAGCTCATGCAAAGATCAACACGTTGTCCTCCAGCTTGGAGTAAGAGTTTTCCATGATCATTGATATACCTCCAAGAGTGAGGTGGGGTGCTTTGGTTTTGTAGCCCCAAGGAGCTACAAGATGGGCAAGATTCTTGAGGAGGTCCACCTCATGAATCAATACCTTGCTACGGGAGCCCATTGCATACAGTGGCAGGATGGATCAATGGCAGATGGTGTAGTCAGATGCCAGAGTGACAGACGCAGTGGCAAGTAGTAGTCAGATACTGGACAACACAGTGCAGAGTTGGCAGCAGTGCAGCTGGCATAGAGCAGAGTTAGCAGCAACGCAGCGACTTCAGTGATAGCGTAGAGACTAGCAACAGTCAGAGACTCGAGAGACAGATGCATCATACTGATCACAATTGATTCAGTATTTTGGATGCTTTTCAGTTGTGGTTGTTGCAATTGCAGCAACAGCAGATGGAGAGGGAGTTGCAGTGTAGATGCAGTGTTGGCAACAATTCAACAACAGCACAGATGCAACGTATATCTAAGTTGCACCGTAGTTGGTGGGCAGCAGCAGCCAAACATCAACAGTGTGACAGGAGGTGGTGCAGAGATAGGGTGTTGCTTCAATGGGTTGCACCGCTAGAACACTTTCCTCACTAAGAGGGAGTGTTAGTTTTTCGTAGCATCGGATGCGTTCTAACCACGAAATTTGGTGGAGAGGCTAGAATACATATATTCTCCAAAACCCATAAATCGTTTCTAGAAATTCCACGTAGAGAAGACTTAATTAAAATAATTAATCGTTTTTTAATGTTTCCTAAGTCTAAACATAGGAAATTTGATTAATTAAAGGGTATTAGTTAAGTCGTGGTGAGAATCTTCTAGAAAAAGACATGGATCAAGTTCTAGTAAATCTTAGCCATCGATTAAGTTTTAATCATGGTCGTTGATGTCTCAACGAGAGATTATAAAAAGAAACTTAATGGAGGTTGGAGAACACACTTGACACACCAGCAGTTTAATTTCACTGGCAGATCGATTTCCGGAGTAGCAGCGTTGAGTTGCCAGAGAAAGAGCTAGTGAGCTCGAAGCAGTGAGAGGGGCAGGGATAGTAAGGTCGGAGGAAGTTTTTCCAATTCCGGTGAGTGCATCGCAAAGAGCCAGTGAGTGCCACAAAGAGGCAGTGCAATGCTTCAGAGGGGATTCCATATTTTGCTGGGGAGAAGCAATGATTCAGTGCCAGAAGCTGGAGAGAGAGTCCGGAGGCCAAAAGGATCCATTTTCCAGACAACAGCTGATCAAATAGCGAGAGGGAAGCAATTCCGAGTTATGCAGCGCAGTGCTGCATGGGCTGACGCAGGGATAGCGTAGAGGTAGCAAAGAGCAGCTCAACTGGAGCCAAGGTCAGCGTCAGATCGCCAATGGGAGTGAGATCTTTCTCACTAGACTTATTGTCAATCATTTCTCTGTATGGACTGCTAGATTTGAAGCATCCATAGTTTTGTACTTAGATTTACTACTGCATAATATTAAAACACTCATCTGCTGCACCGGTTTTCCCAAGTTGGGTTTTTCCTAGGACTTAGTTTAAAAATAATTGTGTATTTGTGTGTGTGCATCTATTCTTCCAGCATTATTTTTCTTCCGCAGTATTTATTTTGTGAGGGCTACAGTGTATTAGTTTCGATATTTGCCATAGAACACAGTAAATAATTTGTTCAATTTATTTAACAAATAGGAGAAACTAAATCAATTATTGCAGTAGGATTCGGGGTTAGCCGAATTTTCACATCAATTGACATCTATAGATTGTAGATCACACAAAAGTTGAGCCTGAGACAAAAGTGTGGTTTGAGTTGCCAACTACAAATGACGTGATCGCAACAAGAGTTACAAGAGGTCAACAATGCAAGACTAATTTAGAGGATATGGTTTCATGTTGCACGCGAACTGAGATCTTTGTTGAAGTCGTCAAACTCCTTTGAGTAAATCCAGGCCCTTGCTAAGGCGGAATGCCGAGCAATAAATTGTACGTGATGCTTGTGTATTGCACACGAAGAAGTGAGACTAGGGGTGGTCAAGACCTGAAACACATTTGTAACAAGACTTTGTGTTAATCCTAGGATAAGAGTGCACATAATCTGCGTGGCAGTGTTCCGTTGAGCAACTAGCTCAAATCGCTGGAGTGCTAGAACGGGTTTCCCTCTAGTAACCGAGGGACAAATCCAATATATGAATGTTGACTCCAACAAATATCAGAAAATTCATCTTCTGAAATTCGTATGTTGGAGCAAACATCAGATTGGAGACTTAGTTTTGTGCAATACTTGGAAGTTGTTCTCCATCAAATTGCGGTTTATTGTTGCCCATAATTTCGACTGTCACAAGCGTTGAACCTGTGCACTATTTCTTGGGCAGAGTTTTTCATAACCAAAGGCAAGGGCTTCCCTTCTAGTGGATTGATATCTGCATATGTACCTGCCTTGGTTGTCAATTACTACCAAGTTCTATCTTCCTAGTCTGCTCCCTACGTATTTAATTTTTAATAGGTGTTATTTCTTCATCAACGATGTGTTAAGTCATGAGTTGTCATAGGAACTATGTGTCTATTTGAAGTTTGTTGGTTCATATTAAAACTCTAAATAAATTATTGTGGCCATGAAACCTATGATAAATCAAGATTTGTGTATTGAGTCAAGTATTATTGTACTTATGTCAAAAATCTTGTAAAAGTCAGCCTGATGTATTGTCCTCATTAAACTAAACCATGGAGAGGTTCACAACACTCGTGAATGAATTGAGAAGATTGAACAACACAAAAATTAGTTCCTTGAACCACCATGCATCATTGGACCAGAAACCCAAGCAAGTCAACATATCTCTCTCAAAAGATATCCATACCATTCATACCCATGAGCAGCCAAGAGATTTGCAGAAGGAGCCGAAGATTGGACAGAAAATCCTTGCACTTGGAACAAATTTGAAACGCATGAGGGTCACATGGAAAGTTCTTTTTAAACTAGATGAATTAGATGCACTCCTTTCCGTAGTGAACTAGTTGGAAGGGAAGAAACTAATTTGGGCTCTAAAAACAGTTGTGCTTGCTCTCATACAACACAAGTTCTTGGAGGAACTTTGTGAAAGGGTCAAACTTCCAGTCACATCCTGTCTCAGTAACATTATGAGATTGACCGCACCTATACCTCCTTACAGTGATGACATAATGAGGAGATTCTTCAAACTGACAGTAGAGATCTTTCAGGATTTGGATAACAACGAGGGTCCTACTTCTGGGAAGACGCTTGATATTCTAAAAGCCATGGCCCTAGTTAGATCTTATGACATCATGCTTGATTTGGGGTGCAATGACTTGATCCATCAGATATTCCAAAGTTTCTTTAATATTAAGAAACATCACCCTGACACGGTCAAAGCAAACATGTTGTCCATTTTGTCTTTAGTTATGGGAGATCGTGATGCCATTTGCAGGGAGTTGCGGGCTAGATTGTTGAACATTTGGAGGAGAGAACAACTGGTTTCACCTATTGCTTATGAACTAGCCGAAAGGTTAGTTGAGAAAATCATTGGGTTGTTCAGGAGACAGCTGACTAGGGAGGAGTTGCTCAGGTGTGCTGGATCATGCAACAAGAATGAGCTGAGGAGGAAGGGTCCCTGCTTCATTTGCAAGGGACCTTGGGGACCTGATCACTAATGCTTGAGTGACACTGAGGAGATGATAGAGGTAGAGTAGGAGGAGATTCCTTCTGACTCTCAGGGTGAGGATTCTTCTTTGGACGATTACATTTATTCATTCAAGGATGCCTTTGAGGAGCATGAGTCATGTAAAGTTGTTGACAACAGGCCAGATTTCTATTCGGGCGTGTATGGTGAGCAATCAGTGGACCCTACGGGAGACATTCAGGATGATGAGTCACCAATGATGATTAAGCATGAGCGGCATATGGTGGAGCATGAGTTGGCTGAGGATGATGTGCACAATATGCCTGATGAGCCTTTTGGGGTGAGCCAGTTGGAGGTTCATATTGAGCCCGTGATGGAGGAGGATGAGCAACCACCCTTGGGGTCAGCCATTGATGAGGAGCATACAGATGTACAAACACCTAGCAGGGTGGCAGTATTTTCATACACTTGTCCTCAGGGGGTGTTGGAGGCTAACAGAGTAGTTTTGCAGGAGGCTAGTAGACGATAGGAGAGCGGAGTTTCTGATCAGAGGAGGGAGGCGTTGTTGGAGATGGTGGTGCATCCATCCTTTGGGCCTACCCATTGATGCAGTACAGATAGGTGCAGTGGCAGTTGGTAGAGTTGCAGTATTTCCAGGCGGCAACTCTCTCCAAGAGTACATAGACAGGGCTTTTAGCACATCTTGCCCACTTTTGCCTATTATAGAAAGAGGGGCAAGTTTCCTTAGAGAGATCATGTGGATTGATCAGATAGAGCATCGTGAGTTGAGCAGGGACTCATATCAGCCTACTAGACTTGTTTCTTACACAGGTGTCCATGCATTGGATTGGCAAGAGATCATGAGCTAGTACCTTATTGAGGGAGTATCATTTTTAGCCAGGAGCATTGCACTGCAGGAGCCCTTAGATGTGAGGGATACTACATGCTCTAGTTGGCAGCAGGATGTAGGATGGCCACTCATTAGTATTTCGGCACAGCATCAGTATGGTGGGATTGACCTTGTTTTATGCCAAGGGTTGGATTGGAGAGAGGTGATGAGTTGGTACGCAGTGGATGGAGCAGCACTCAAGGTTGGAGTTATAGCACAACAAGAGCCATGCAGCATTGATACTTGTTCTTGGTGGCATTGGGGTCTAGGAGGATTAGTTGATGACAGGTT
Source organism: Pinus taeda (assembly GCA_000404065.3). Classification (NCBI taxonomy): domain Eukaryota; kingdom Viridiplantae; phylum Streptophyta; class Pinopsida; order Pinales; family Pinaceae; genus Pinus; species Pinus taeda. The sequence continues at coordinate 72,883 of APFE030575263.1, forward strand.
CAGTGAAGGGATGGTCTGGGATTTGGGCATTGAGGGGTCCGTTTGTGGTGGGTTGCCACAGAGGCAGAGCATCACCCAGTGGTTCGTATGGGATCCAGGCATTGGGTCTCAGTTGCGTTGGGCCACTAGATTGGTCCACAAGTTTGGATTGCTTGAGGGCAAGCAATCTTGGGACGGGAGGATTTGTAATCTTCCTTTTTCTAGTGTTCCTTATGGCATGGATAGGATGGACTTTCAGAGTTGGGGGTAGACATGTCACAGGTGTAGGTTGCCGTCCTCAATAGGCCCAGGGGCTTTAGGAGGGGTTTTGAGGAGTTTTTATGAGGTCCGGTGGCATTCACTTAGTATATTCCATCATCCACACAGTTTGCCTTTCATTCTGTGACATTTCGACAACTTTCAAAAAACAAAGTTATTAATGGGCTCAACTCAATTCATTGCGCTTAAGGTGGCGTTTCGGGAGGATTACTTGGAAGAACACCTTAGTGTAATAGCTCTTTGGAACCAAAACGAGAAGATCTACAGGGCGGGTTGGTTAGAAGTGATTTTCAATGACCTGAGGAGACATGGTGGCAAATTTACCCTTTTTTCACATTAAAAAGAATATTTTAATTGAAATAAAAGAGGGAAAGTGCTCCATAATTAAAATAATAATAAAATTGGAGGTTCTAGAGGGGTCCATCAAATTTATAAAAGAGGAGGAGGCCATTAGAGGACATCTTGGATTTGATATTACTTCTTGTATGAGAGGTTGCAAACCCGGTTCTCTACTTCATTCGTAGCCTCGGGACAGAAACCCTCGAGTTTGCTAGTGGGTGCTGGACGAAAACCCAATACCCTTGAGGAGATTTCACTCAGAAATCTCACAGTGCTTCAGTGGAGTTTGGAGAGAGCAGCTTTTCCATAGCCGGTTTGCAGCAGTCTTCTCACCGAGCCATCTACATCGTTTCCAGAGCCATTCATCAATTGGGTCAGAGATCTTTTTTGTGAAAATTCTATCACTAGAACAACTGATTTACTTTTCCTACTTATTTCATCATAAGTTATTCATCAAATTATTTCAACAAACATTAAAATAAATATTGTTGCAGATATCACACTGTAATACAGAAACAAACATATGCACACATTGACACAGTTATTTTGGACTAATGTCCCCGGAAAAACCCAATGTGGGAAAACCGGTGCAGCAAGGGAGGATTTTATCATTCAACAAATTTCTAGTACAACAAGGTGCCAAACTGGCTTACGCACAGATAGACAAATTTCCAGCACTTCTTTTGAACCCAGCGTAGGCCCTACTGACCTCTGCATCAACCTGAAACCCTCTGCGTCAGCCTACTGAGGCTCTGTGTCCCCTATTTGGCCTTTTGCGTCACTCCTGCAGCCTCTGCGTGGATGACGCAGGCCCTTCTAGCTCTACGCAATTTCTGCTACCTCTGCGTAGCTTCCTCTGGCTCTATGTTGGCCTCTTCTACCTCTGCGCTGATCTCCTATCTCTCTGTTCCGTACTTGCTGCCTCCTGACTACTCTCCAAACCACTGGTTCAATTTCTCAGCAAACCCCTGCTCCAAAAATTGAACTGATTGGTCTCCCTTAGTATGTTCTCCAAGTGACCCTCAAGCCTCCTCTTATACTTTCCTCGTTGCTAAATCAATGGTCAAGATTAATTCCCTAATCAATGGCTAAGATTAGATGTGGCTTGATCCATGTCTTTTGGACCATCCTAACACAGTTTCATACTAATACACATTAATATTTTATTTTCCCTAAGTTTCAACTTAGGGTCTCCAAAAAAATATTAATTATTTTAATATCTCTTGAATTGTTTAGAATCTACCCAAATCCTTTCTAGGTATTGGAGATCTCATGTGCCCCAGACGCTCAGGAGACTTTTGCAGCACAGAGACACAGTTGATTCAGTATTTTGGATGCTTCTCAGCTACAGTGATTACATTAGCAACAGCAACAATGAGAGGGAGGTGCAGTGCAGATGCAAAGTTGGCTACAGTACAGGATGTACATTACAGTGTCAGCAACAGCACAAATGCAACAGTTTGGTTAAGCTATAGTCAATGGCAAATGAATCAAAGTTAGCGTTGAAGTTGGTGGACAATGGCAGGTAGCTACAGTGGTCAAAGATTAGGATCATGATTGGAAAATGTTGCAGAAACAATGTCTTGTAACGGTTGTCCAACACTACTTGGAGAGAACACCTTCCTTGCTAAGAGGGAGTGTTAGTTTTTGTAACATCAGATGGTGTTCTAGTCTCAAAACTTTGTGGAGAGGCTAAAACACAGGAGTTCTCCAAAACCAAAAATCATTTTTGGAAATTCCACCTAGAGATGGCTCAATTAAATTAATTTACCATAATTAAAAATTTCCTAAGACTAACTTAGGAAAAGTGGTTAATTAATAGGAATTAATTGAGAAAGGTATGAATCATCTAGATACTCACACGGATCGACTTAGAGATGATCTCAGCCATCGATTAAGTTTTAATCTTGGCCATTAGAGTCCCATTTGGAGATTATAAGAAGAGGTTGATGAGTAGATGGAAAACACCCAAGTGCAGATACTCAATTGCCTAGGGAATTCGAATTCCTAGTTGCATGAGTGATTCAGTAGTAGAGATCGAGCCAGAAGGCGAGTAGCCGGTGGCAAGGGAGGAGGTCATCAATGATACGAAGGAAATTTTCCAATTCTGGAGCGTCAGAAAAAGGAGGCACAAATTTTCTCCAGGAAGCAACACAGGGACTGCGCAATTGCTTCAACAGAGCAATTCGATTTGGCTATAGGAGAGGATGTTTTCAGTTCCAGAAGCTGGGAAGATTTTCCAGGGGGCGGAGAAGCATTTTCCTAGTCAACAGTAAGCATGACGACTTGATTGGTAGCAATTCCAGACCAACCGTGTGAGGGTCTGCACTAAGGTGACGCAAGGCCTGCGCAGAGCAGGTGGACAACTTGCTTTTTAGAGGTAGTCAGGTGTTGAGATTGTTCGGAGAGAGGGTAAAATCCCTCAATATATTTTTGCCAGTATTTCTCTTGACTAGAATCGCCAGTTTGGCGACATTTTATTATACTTGGAATTTTTGTTGCATAATAATAATATATATGCTCAGCTACTGCAATCGGTTTCATTGGGCTTTTCCAGGGACTATTGTCCAAAAATAACAGTGTCATTTTTATGTGTGTGTGCTAGCATTTCTCAGTTTCCATCGCTGTTATTTTCCACAATATTTTATTTGTGAAAATTGCAGTGTGATTAATTTGTTGTCGTAGCAATAATCTGCATAGTCAATTTTACAATTAGAAGAATTAATTCTAGTTGCTGCAATAGAAATTTCGTAGAAATTTTCACGACATGTGCACATGCACATGATCACATACATATTGATGAAGAAAAAATTACAAGTTAAGGAAAAAGGATAATCATCGATAGATGCAAAATCTCTATGTCAAGACCAAATCATAATAACCACTGGATGTAGAATTTGCAACACAATAACAATGTAATCTGCACTAATGAGGTGCCACTAATGAGAATAGTGACCACCTGCATAATCGTGCCATTGTAATCCCATCTCATGTAAATAATATTTATGCTAGTGTATGGAAGAGTCACCTGTATGTGCGCCCACGAGAGTAGCTTAATTGGCGATTGCCTTGTTATGAAATACAATGTAAAGCATGAGATTCAAAGTTCAAATCCCCTTTCGATCAAAGCCAACAAAAAAAAACAGTCACATGTACGCAATTATTCAGCCACTCGTTGACATCTTAACTTAAAGGAAAGGATATGCATTTGCGTTTGTATCACAAGAAAAGGAAGGTCGTTGAGGGGATAAGGCTCTATGTCATTGAGGACAAAGTTAAATGGAATAATCATATAATCTTACAATCCATTATACCAAGATTCAAAACCAGTCATAGTTACTGATAGGCATTGGGCTCTCTCGTTGTCAAACTTGAATAATCATGTGCCCAAATATGCAGGAATAGGTGTGTACATGCGCAATTAGTTGTAAGCATGAACACAAACCAAAAAATCTACCTGTAAGGAAGCCGCCAGAGAAGAGCTCTATCTGAAATTTGAATACAAGAGTAGCTTCTTTATCCATCTTTTTCCCCTAGCAAGAGTGCGTGTAATTGGCAATGATAGGTTGTAATGTTCCAAACTAGGATAAATAGTATTATGCAAAGCAAACAATAAAAATAACACCATAAAATTGAAACATTCAGTGCACACCCATAAAAAGTCCAGGAATAACCAACAGGTGAGCCATTTTATTATAATCTGGGAGAAAAGTATAATAATGTGGAAGTAGTGCACTTGGGCTTGCCTCAATGGCAAGTGTGATCAAGCCCCGGTGGTAATATGCCAAACTCAGATGGTGCAAATAACTACTGCAATGATGCCCTGCGCAGCCCTTGTGACACTGTGTTGTCTGCTACAAAGATGCTACTGGAAACCCCACCTCTGGTGCTCAAACATTTACAGGAAAATAACCTCGTCCTCTCCACCAAATACCTAGAATAACCCACAAAGGAATTGGCCAAATGTTGACCTCGAAATTTTGGCTCAAATTCCCCTTAGCTCCTCTAGCTACTAACTAAGTTGGGACCCCTGCTTGACCCCTTAGATCTCACAGAAAATTCTATAAAATTAGAAGTGTGATCCTTGCCCAAAACCCAGAAAAACCCAGAAAGGGTTTCCCTTGGTTCCAACCTTCAAAAAATTGACCCTTCATAGCTTGGCCCTCCTCCAATTTCGAATTTTGTTGTTGTAACTGATCCTGTCAATCTCTGCTCTCCCAACTCCAACAATCCTCCTCTAATGGCCCTCCAAATAATCTCCTACTTCTCTCGGCCAGCTCCAGCTCTACAATTCCTTCCTCCAACTCCCACGTGAGCCTAGTGATGGCTCTCTGCACAGGGCCATGTGACTGTAAATCGAACTGCCCTAATGCAGCAACCTCCTGCTCCAAAACTCTCTCGAAAGGTTGGTCATCCACTATAGCTCCAATGCCCAAACTCCCAGGCAGTTGCTACCCGGATGAACCCACAAGCAACACTTGCGAGCTCCACTTCTACATCCTCCAGAAACATGCACTGGCTGAGACAAATGTTGAATGATGTGATGGTGAAACTCCACCAGCGCTCCTCAAAGGTAGTATTCTCCTATGGTGGCACTCGAAGTCCACCGAAGCAAGGGTTGAGATCTCCACTCGAAGACACTCGTGTGCTAAATAGCACAGTAGCCCGGCTACGTAACTCGAGCAACTAAGGTTGAGTTCAATATGTCAAAAAGATACCAAATGAGGTTGAGCCTCCTCTATTTATAATTTGTGGGCCTCTTCTCCCATGTGGGCACCCTCCAACTAGCAATTCGACTTTCCCTCCTTAGTCATTCGAACTCCCCTCTAAGGTGGTGTGTATTTCCTCATGTGGGTGGCCCCCACGCTATGCCAACAAAACATTTCGGCCCCCTTTTCCTTCCTAAGTCTCTTCCAAAAATCACATGGGTCCCATGGCCTCCAAAATTGTCAAAATTGTAGAATAAATAAACTTGTAACAATTTAATTTCGGAAGGGACATTACAATCCTCCCCTCCCAAATGTTGCTTGTCCCCAAGCAACTTCAGCACCGGATGCTCACGTATGTGTTCACCCTCCCAGGTGGCATCCTCATCTGGCAAGTTCCTCCAATGCACCAAAAATCGCTTGTCCTCCAACAATGCCTGAATAAGTGCATCCTCTGTCTGCTGATCACCCCTATCACCATCAGTAATACCGGACTCCCAAATGTGCTGCTGAGTCATCCTAGGTCTCTACACTGTCCTGACATGAAAGAATCCCTTAATACCATGATCCCAATCCATCTTGTCCCACCTGAAGCTCCCCTCGCTCCACTCACTATCCTGTTCGGTATAAATACCAGAAGTCCCCCACGCCATCGATGACTCGCTAAAGCCCAAAGGAAGACCTGAGTGACCTCCCCCTGTTGTAGCTGGCTGGCCCCTAATGGTCGTTGAGTTGTCTAGTACTCTGATGTTTGGGTCCCATGCTAGCCATAGAAGGGTGCCACCATGTTGTCACTGCACCACTCTGGCTCTAGCTGACTACCAATCGTGCATATATTGTATCCTCCTCTCCTGGAACTCGGTGGTGGAATACTGATAGAGGCGAGACACATCCTGCCCACCACCATAAATAAACATGTAACAATTTAATTTCAGAAGGGACATTACATAGGTCCAAACTGACCAATCATCTAGCCATGCTACCCTAATCAATTAAGAAAAACTATGTGCAATGCATTCAATATCAGATGATCAGAATACAGAAACCTTAAAAATGCCAGTCATGAGCAGTTATTTTGACAAATTGCATGTTTCTCAAATGATCCATTTAGCCATGGGCTTAAAAGCATAGCAACAATGTAACACTTGAAAGTAGCAAGAAGATAAAACCAACCATTTTGGCATTGCCTCATTTTGTTTAGAAACAGAATAAAACCCCCAGTCATTAGCTTTTCAGACATGATAAATAAAGATCACTCAACTTCTATGTATGGACAAAAAGTTCCCTGCAAATAATATGTCAAAAATGCATTTAAAAAAAATCTGTAACCATGGCAGTACATGACTAATTAGGCTTTAAATATTGTTATCATACTTCTTGGGTCTTTCACTTTTAAAAGATTAAGTATATTTGGAAAGATCAATGCCACAAAATTAATGACCTAAGCCCTACTCACTAAGAGTCCATAGATAAGAGCTTACAATAACTGGGGCAGTAATCAATCAACATTAGTAGGATATACACCTTGCCATGAATTGCAAAGCCGAATGTTAACAGAAAATCTTATAAAAACTGAAATAAAGGTTTCAGCCATGTTGAATTCCAAAGATACCTGATATACAATAACAAAGTTATCTTTTATGAGATCCTCATTCAAACCTCCAAGGTAATCCGAAAGCACATTGGCCACCCTGCAAAGAAACTTCATCATAGACAAACAAATTTACTGTTAGAATGCTTTGCATTAAATCTATCGTGTCAGAATAAGATTATAGATGTTCACATGGTACAAAAAGTGGATATGCCACCATTGAAAAGAAACTCAACTTATATACAACAATTATTTCATTTAGGATGAGTATCCTGAATCCAGGGTATCTTTTAAGAATTAAAATATTATACCAATGTATACTATTCTAGGTGATTATTTCAGTTTGAAAAAATCATACATATAGATATGTAGGTGACTAGTAAATAAAAAACATATAATTTACTATTAAGACTTCTAAATTTTGGTAAATATTATCAATTTAATCATATTTTATGTTAAAAAAAAATAATTTTAAAGGCGAAATGATCAATTCACAATTATATCTTTTTAGAAAACAGCCAAAAAAATTAGCTTATTGGCAAAATTTCACCCCCTGAAAAAATACCCTGCCTGAAACCTATCTTGTTGAAAATGAGTTTATAACAGTGAGAGTACGTTTAGACAAAGGGCTAAATAGAAAGAAGCTTGAGACAATGCATCCTAAATATCTTTACCAATATATCTAACTTCTAAGATCACATAGGAATTGCAAACATGCTAAAATGTCAGTTTCTCTCAAATCTATAGCATACTAATACATGTTAAGTAGCTACTATGATTATGTTCTAGATTACAACTATAATTTCATTTTCTGTGGTGAACTTTCCAGCATAAAAAAACAAAAATCTTTCTGGTAGTGTAATGGCATAAAAACCTATGAGGCAAATCCTAAATTGTCAAATTTCTATGAGGTTGTTAAACATCATGTAGAACCTATGACCCTGTGTGTATCACAACTTGTTAATAAGATGAATCGGATTCTATAATGGTAATCTACATACCACATTCAATCTTGTTGACCACACTTTGTCAACAGTCTGAGAAAGTACTGTACAGGGAAGTGGAGAAAAATTTTCAAAGATCAAAGTCATCAATCAGCCTGAATTTCATCATTGTAAACCCAACAATTATTTAACAACACCTAGGTAGGTCTCTGATTTTGGCAAAGGATTTCATCCTAGGAAGTTTCATAACCTCCCCAAATTATGTGTCATGTCCCTTCTCAAAAACATTAGTAACAGGGTGCAGCTACACAATTTTGGCACATGTTTGACTTAGGAAGAGGGCCCCACACTTCGACTTAGGGAATTGGGGCTAATTTGACTTTATTTCGCAGCTAGTGGAATGTGGGGGCCACCCACATGAGGAATTCGAACTAGCAATTCGATATGCTTGGAGGGAAATTGAATGGGTGGATGGAGGGGCCCACATGAGGCTAAGGAGGCCCAAGGAGATATAAGGAGAGATCAGCGCTCATTTTGAATCATCTTTGACATTTGCAAACAAACACACATCTGTTCACTCTGTTGTTTAGCGAGTCCACTGGTTGTTTTAGCCATGAGTATCTCACGCAGGAGATTCAACCTCTACTTCGGGGGACCATCCATACCCGCCCTAGGGAGGTTGTTCTACAGAAGTTTTCAGGAGTTCTGGGGCAGCAACACACATCAGCAACTAGCGCAAAGAGGGGAGTGCGCATTTCTGGGCAGCCAAGAATCACATAGAGAGAGTTTGAGACAAGCAGGGATCTCATTGCTTGTCGGGAGGTCAAGGCACTGAGTTAGCAGCATTGGGCAGGCATTATCGCTGGAGCTTTTAGCAAGCTGAGCCAGCAGACCAGCAATTCGCATTTCTGGGCAGAGGGATAGCACAGAGGCCACTCAGCAAAATTTTCGTGGTGTTTGGGAGCACAGTTGATCTAGGCCAACAGTTCATCCAGGAATTTAGGAGTTGGATAGCAGGGGTGAACCCAACATTTTGGAGGAGTTAGCAGAGGGATTGCAGGCAGTTTCCAATAGGACGAATTTGGTAGCCATAGCTAAGGTGAGGCTCCAAGGGGGTCAACAAATAGAAGTCAAAACCAGCCAAATTCCCTTATGGCTTTTTTGGGTTTTGGCCAAGGAGTCTGGGGTTAAAAGCATACAATTTTCTAGGCAGTTTTAGTGCACTTTCCAGCCATTCAAAATTCAGGAGTGCAGTGGTTTTCTGGGCAGCGTAGTGCAGATTGGTGCAGTAGCTAGGCAGTCTTCAGCTCAGCCATTTTCCTACTAAGGTTTGGTCCTGCTTGTCCATTGAGACAAGCCCAAGTGCACCATTCCACTATCTATTGTATTTGGCTTGTAGAAATATAATAAAATGGCTCAAAAGTTCTTCATTTGCAGTTTTTTTGTGGGCACTTGATGAATATTTCGTTTTTGTATTTTGCTGCGTAGAATATTTTCTATTATCACTTGTATTTCTTATTTAGGATCATTACAGTGGTATCAGAGCCTAGTTCTTGGCTCAATTGTGGGAATTGTCTCCTATGAGAGAAGGGAACCAGCAGAACACGACCTACCGTAGACAGAGGTACAGGAGCACAGAAACGGAGTTAGAGATTACTCCAGACACGGAGGACAGGGGGAAAGCAGTAGCAGAAGACGAGGAAATGACAGAGAACAAGAGCAGGGAGGAGATGGCTTTCGACAACCTCCTGAGGACCTTGAGTGACTTGGCCAAGGGGCAGAAAGCAATGTTCCACCAAGACTCCGGTGCGGGGAGACGCACAGGGGGGACGTGTGGGAGTACCCTGAAATTTTAGGGAAATTTCGGGGGTGCGGGGAGTCGTCGAGGTATATAATATTATAATAATATATATTTATATAATTTATAATTCAAGTAGAATTATAAATTTATATTTAGAATGCAAATATAGTAGAATTTCAATTAAATACAAATTATTAAAATTTAAAAACAAAAACATAAACAAAAATTAAAAATAAAAATTAAATTTGAGTGACTGTCCACTCAGCACTGTCCACACATTTGCTATTAAAATTATTTTGAAGACATAATATGATAATTGAAGACCTAATAGAATTGAAAGAACAGTTAAAAAATTTAAAAACATTCCCAAAATCTGTTAAGTGTTTCACTGTTTTGGAATGGAGTGAATCTAAAATTTATTTTTAAGTTTTTAACCTACAGCACTCTTGTTCTCAATGCTCATGAGTATGACTGTGTTTATTTTTAAGTTTTATAACCTACAGCACCCTAGGCCTGTGGCTTGCTCAGGTCTGAGATTTGCCCCTATCCTGTGGCTTTCGTAGGCCTAAACTTGTCCTCTGACTGTGGCTTCCACAGGGGTACTGCGGCCCTAACTTGCAGCCTTCACTGATCCAAAATCCGATCCGTATGACATACTTTGCACAGTGATCAAAATAAGTTAAATAACCCTATCTCAGGCACATATAGCGCTTACAAAAATCAATCTGATAGGCTGCAAAAGAGGCAGAAATTAGCTCCAGACTTGCCCTTAATCACATGGAGCAGACCTGTCACCTTATTAAGTTATTTCACATAAAAAAAGTTCTAACAGTGGGCATTGGTAGACTGCCATAAAATATTAAAATGTCAGAGTTTTAGTAATGTTTTTAAGGGCCACGGTGCACCCAATCTCTATTCTGGAATCTGCATTAATACCAAAATAAATTTATAAAATTGCTATCAGATTCTATTTGGAGCTACAAGCCTACATATAGCAATCTACCATTCGGTCCATTCCCAGGTTACCCCCTTCAAAATGGATTTCCGATTTAGTCTCGGGCTACATTTTTTTTTTTGGAAAATACATGAAATTTAGTCTCAGGCTACATTTTTTTTTTTGGAAAATACATGAAATTTAGTCTCGGGCTACTTGTGCAAACATGTTACATAACCCCACAATTTTGCAGAAAACTTCCAATTGGTGGCTACGCCTCTCATTAACTTCCTATCAATCATCAAAGAAATTAACAAGATGAAAAATCATAAAATGCCGTTGTAAATTGGTTTCGAAAGACAGGTTATCGTAACCACATCGCTATTGAGCCTGTAGATGACTGTTTTCCGTCTAAATAAATTGTGGACTTAACAGTAATAAAATCTATTGGGGACTGTTGATGGGATAAAGACTTAAAGTTTAAACCAGCTACAGAAAATTTAAAAACAAAATGAAAATATCAGCAAAATGAAAAACGAACTGCAGATTGAGAACACGTAGGCACGCCGGCACGGGTAGAAGAGATGAAGAATGTAGCGAAATGTTTAAGCCGGAAAGCCAGCGGAAGTTATAAACATTAAACTATAAACGATGTGGTCCGTGGATGACATATCTGTTATCGTTTATAGGCTTTAACGACTACCTGGGTTTATCGTTGCAAATGCAAACTTCAGTCTTCAGTCTTCAGCAAAGGGACGCAGCACCAACAGCAAAGGGACGCAGCACCAACAGCAAAGGCTCAACGTTCACGGACCTGGGAAAGTCGGCGTTGGAATGCAAGGCACTAATGAAATGTCAAATGAGCGTATTCACTTTTATTAGATGACTTTTAGGTTTAGGATTTCAGTTCTAATTTTAATTTAAAAAAAAAAAATTTAATTCTTTTGATTTTTGATTTTTAATTTTTAATTTTTAAGTCTTATTAGGCAAATCTGAAGGGGGGACGCCCAGGCGCACCCTTTTTGGGGAGTCTAGACTCCCCACTGAAGGGGGACGCCCAGAAGCACCCTTTTTGGGGAGTCGCGGGGAGTCTAGACTCCCACACTGGGGAAACGCACCCCCTTGCGTCTCCCCGAGACTCCCCAAAAAGGATGCGTGGGGAAACGCACCCCCAAGAGACTCCCCGTCCCGGGTGCGTGGGGTGCGAGGGGTGCGTGCACCCGACCCTGGGAGTCGCGTCCCCGTGGAACACTACTTCTTGCTGCTCCTGTTGTTTCTGAGCCTCATCATCCACTCCTAATATTGGTTCTTCTACTCTCCAGCCTAAATGGTGGGCTAAAACTATTGGTGATCTCCGGGATAATGAGCTCCTTGAAGGTAGATTCCCGAAATAAGAGCAAACACTAGCCTACATTAAATTTTGTTCTTATGGCTAACTTACACAGTGTTTTTGAGCCTCAAACCTATTCAGAGGCTAAGGGTATACCTGAGTGGGAACAAGCTATGGAAGCAGAATTCCAGAGTCTTCAAAAGAATCACACGTGGACCCTTTCTAATCTTCCTACAGGGAAGAAGCCCATTAGTTGCAAATGGGTGTATAAAGTAAAATACAAAGTTGACGGGACCCTCGACAAGTATAAGGCTCACCTTGTTGCTCGAGGATTCTCACAGAAGGAAGGCATAGACTATGAGGAGACCTTTGCTCCTACAGCCAAGATGAGTACCATACGGCTTGTCCTTGCCATAGCAACTCAGTTCAATTGGAAAGTCCATTAGATGGATGTAAAGAGTGCTTTTCTGAATGGTGACTTACAGGAAGAAGTCTACATGATGCAACCTCCAGGATTCAAGGTTGCCGGTCAAGAACAGAAAGTTTGTAGATTAGTCAAAGCACTCTATGGTCTGAAACAAGCCCCTCGGGCTTGGTACATGTAAATTGATAAGTACCTAACATATCATGGTTTTCAACGGAGTCCATAATGCAAACTTGCATATCAAACATACTAGTGATGATATTTCATTTGTGGTTGTCTATGTAGATGATCTTATCGTTACTGGCAGTTCAACACATTTGATCCATGGGATCAAACAGGATTTGTGCAACACTTTTGATATGACATATTTGGAACTTCTTCATTACTATTCGGAGGTTGAAGTCTGGCAAACTGAGCACAACATCTTTCTCTCTCAGTCCAAGTATGCCAGAAATCTTGTGGACAAGTTCAGAATGCAGGATTGCAAACCTACCACGACTCCTATGGAACCAAGGCTCAAACTTTCAGCTCAGTCATCCTCACCACTTGTGGACGAAACTTTATTGAGGCAATTAGTAGGCAGCCTCATCTACCTTATTGCCACTAGACCTGATATCAGTTTTGCAGTGAGCTACATTTCACGCTTCATGTCAGCTCCTAAGGCTGATCACTAGATAGCAGCAAAGCGCGTGCTGCGTTATGTGTGTGGCACTCCTGATTATGGACTTCTATACACTCGAAGTTCAGATCCTACACTCAATGGTTACACAGATTCAGACTGGGCTGGTTCGGTTGATGACCATAAATCTACTGGTGGGTATGTGTTTAGTCTGGGATCTGGCGCTGTCACACGGGTTAGTAAGAGGCAGCAGGTTGTGGCTCTCTCCTCGACAAAAGCAGAATACCGGGGAGCAGTTAAGGCATCTTGCGAGGCAGTTTCGCTTCGACGTATGCTTGCGGACATGCATGTTTTCCAGGCAGGTCCTACTCCCTTGTTCTGTGATAATCAGGGAGTGCTCAAACTTGCCAAGAATCCAGTCTTCCATGAACAAACAAAGCATGTGGAAACTCATTGTCACTACATTCGCCAGCTTGTTGAAGGCAGATCCATTCAGCTGCTATATGTTCCCACAATGGAGCAGCCAGCAGACATCTTCACCAAGCCTCTTGGTCCTGATAAATTTGTAAAATTCAGAGGGTCTATAGGTGTTGTTAATAGATTGAGCATTAAGGGAGGGTATTAGAATAATGTTATTTTAATGTTTATTGCTCATCTATGATTGTAATTAGTAGTTTCTTGTTAGAAACTTGCTATTTCTACTTTCTTAGTAGAAACTTGTTGTTTTTGTAAATACAGTTGTACTATTTATTGAGCTTCATTGCTCATTGTAAATCAATTCAATTCATTCATTGATTATTAAAGTCCCACAAGCAACCAAGATGTTAAAATTGGCAACTAGGGCCAAACTCCATGTAGGTCACCTTATTTATGGTAGCTGATATTTTTCTTGGATTCCTCTCATCGAGAGGCATAGGATTGATCTAATGATCATCCTATTCTGACATGTATCCATGGAGATATGAATTTATTTGTATTCTTGACAATTTGTCAAGGTCGGCCAACAAGCAAAACAATGTTTTACACCCCTAGCTTATACTCAACGTGGCATATAAAAGGACGAGACCTTGTGGCATGATTCCCATCAGCTCATTCTTCTCTCTCCTAGTCTGGTTGGGTATGCATAGGAGGAGCAGGTCTCTCTCACGTGGGAAGGAGGACAACGCAAATGTCTTGGCAACGTTGACTTAGGTTGACCAAGGTGCAGGACAATTTTCAATAGTGTTGACCAGCGTGAGGGTATCCTTGACTACGGATTAGTGTGGGGAGCCTCTCCTAGGCAAGACGCAGTTCTGTTCATCATTTCGGACCCTTGTTTGACCCCATTTGACCAGCGTTGACTGTTGAGAGTTGACTGCAGACCTACACATGCGTTGGTTGTTGTTTGACCATCATTTCAAGACTGTTTTGGGCTGCCTATCATTGTTGTTGAAGGCCGAGTTAATTAAGATTGACTTGAGGTCAATTCAAACCTGTTTGACCAGCTTTGACTTTGTTGGCTAGGGTTTTATTGTTTCTATCATAGAATTACAAAATTGTGTAATTGTACCATCTCACTCTCTCTACTAAATTATTGAAGAATATAAGAAGAATTGATCAAGGGTTTCCCCGCATTGAGGTTTGTCCCTCACTGGTGCCACACCTTGTGTCTCTTGTCTTGGCTTGTCTTCTACTGTTTACATATGTTCTATCTAAATTTTACTATCATGTTGATGTGATTACAATTCTGGAAATTGATATTGGGCTAATAAGTAAATTTGAAGTAAATTGCTCTTAAGCATAGAACATACCATAATTTAAAACAAGCCTTGAAGGTTATCAATGCATAAAGAACAATAGCAGTCCATCATCCCTAACCATTTGTATAGCAAATTCTAATCATCAACATCAAGGAAAAATTGTACAACGATTGTTAATTCTTTTAATATTTTGTAAAGAGACTATTTACCTAGAGTTGAAGGAGGCATTTTTTTTGGGGATAAGGGTTTTGGCTTGAGTGTTCTTGGCTTTTTGGGACAAGGGTTTAGGTCCTAGTGTTATTAGTAAATCAAAGAAAATCATTGAAATATCATTGTAATGTGGATCATTGGCTTGGCCCTGGTATGCGAGTCCACACTTTTTGCATTTAATTATGGTCTTTATAGGGTGGTAGGGTGGTGCTAGGTAGGTGAATGAAGTCACCATCAAGTTGGGGCCTATAAACACATCAGGGTGGTCGGGTGGTGCTAGGCTGAGTTGTGGCTCGCTAGGGTGTCAGGGCATCCTTTTAGCTGACTGCTAAAAAAACCAAGGCGTTGGGGCATCCTTCCAGTGGGAACTAGAGAAGAATGATTTTCTAGAATTCTAGAAAGTTCTAGCTTTCTTTTGTTGAAGATTAAAGATTTTGTTAAATAAGCATTTGGTGGTTTTTGACCAAGATGGGGTTTTCACCTAAAAATCTTGTGCCTATTGTCTCTATCTTTCTACATTGTTGTTTACTGTTTTACAGAATAATTGTAATATTGTTGAAGATTAACTAATGCTCTGAAAAATATTAGTTAAGTACTAATTAGTAAGAAATACTGATTCAACCCCCCCCCCTTCAATATTTTCAGCAATTGGTATCAGAGCAGGTTCCTTCACCAGCAGTTTAACAACTAGAAGGAGATCACGGAGTACACCAAGAATAGAGTTCCTCTGTTTAATGGAGACCACTATGCACTATGGAGAGGAAGGATGCAGGTTCATTTAATTGCACAAGGATATGAAGTTTCGGAAATAGTTGAGAAGGGCTATAAAGCAACAACAGATGAACAGGAGAAGAAAAATGTTAAATATGACGCCAAAGCCAAGGATCTTATTATAAGTGGACTCACTCAATTTGTCTATGTTAAGGTATTGGCATGTAAACATGTAAGGAACTATGGGACAAGCTTCAAAACATATATGAAGGAGACTCAAAGGTCACAAAAGCAAAAATTCAAATTTGTAGAGCTCAATTTGAACAACTAAGGATGAAGGAAGACGAGAACATTGCAGCTTCCTTTCAACGGGTAGATGAAGTAACAAATGCTAGGAAGGATTAGGAGAACCAGCAGATAAAAAGGTCATTGTTCGAAAGGTCATCGGGACTCTTCTGGCAAGATTTAATCCTAAGGTTTCTATCTTAGAAGATGGATCACACTTGAGCAACCTTAGCATGGATGAGCCACATGGGATACTTAAAGATTATAATATGAGGATTGAAGAGGAAAATGGTTCATATAATATAGTAACAAGATTCACAACATCCAAGAAGACCAGGAAAGGCAAACAAGTATCTAAACCAAGATCTAGTAGTTGCAAACAAGACGAAGAACAAGAAGAATTTTTAGATGATGAATTTGCCTACATTATGAGGAAGATGAAAAGAGGAATAGGTAAGTACAAAGGCATACTTCCATTAGTATGTTTCAACTATTAAGATTGGCCATTTTGCAAATAAGTGCCCTCATAAGAATGAAGCATTTACGAAAGGAAAGAAGGGTCAAAGAAATTTCAACAAGCAAGGTAAGAAGAAAGGGTTTAAGAAAAGCTTCTTCTCCAAGGAAGATAGTTCATCATATGAAGAAGAATCACAATTCTGAAGAAAACAAAGAAAGAGTATTATTTATGGCTAAGCATAACAAAAAAGAGGCACTTGATGTTGAAAAGTGTAACTAGGTTCTGCCTTCTTAATGACAGGTAATTGTGATTTTCGTAAATGATGAAAAGAAGAAAAATAATATTATTATCATAATGCCTGCCTCATGGGTTTCATGAGCAAGAGATTTTATTTTTAGATGGCTCCCTTTGAGAGCCTTTAGGATTGTCATTAAAGTCAAAAAGAGTTAATGTCATGTATGAAGAACCTTTCTTGGGCATATTACAAATGTAAACGAGTCTATAGAATTGCCTAGAAGCCCTCCAAAGACAAGCACAAGTTCTCCTCTTCAAGTCGGCCTCAAGAAGAAGTAGAAGAACTCAAGTCAGCTTCACCTAATAGAGACACACCTATTCGAATGCACAAATCGGCTTATTTATATAAGACAACTACTATATATATGTGTGAAGGGTATTCGCATTACCACAATGAGGAAGTTCAGATATCTCTCTGAAATTTCGGATGGCAATTACAAAGGTAAGTTCAAATAGGAGTGCAAAGGCAAGTTCGGTGAAGGAGCTCGATCAAGGGTACAAGATTGCAGAAATAAGCTCGGTGCTATCTCACAGTCAAGGGAGTAACTCTGTCTTGGTACAGCAAGGAGAAATTTGGAGAAACACAGTTAGGAAAAAGGTATATAGAAGCTACAATTCGATGCTATAATGGAGACCACAGTTCGGTAGAAACTACAGTGTAGTGACAATGATTTGCACTATGACTCAGTTCAGATCTCTTAGAGTCTCAGTGCCATAACAGTTTGTTACTATCGTAGTTTTGATGACCATCGCAATGCTTTCAAATAGATCTCAGTGACCACAATTTGTTTTAATGTTATCACTATATCTATGTTTCGGTGCAACTACAGTAAAGAGATCTCAGTGTCATGTCAGTGACAAAGTCTCGGTGATGATGATTGCCCAATGCTAAGAAGGTCGAACTAGAAGAGAAGTCAAGACGAAGAAAAGAGCAAAAGGTTGACAGTTAAGAGAACTAGTGTCTTGGTCTTGGACTAGCAAATAGGTCAAGGGTCTTGGTCTTGGTATTCGTCAATTGGAATCTCTATAAGAAGAATTTGTGTGGGTTTTCCTCTCACACAATGAGAGGCTTTGGCCCTAGCTCATAGTCTACATTTTGTCTCTTGTCTATTTATGTTCATGCATTGGTAGTTGTTTGATGAAGAAGAACACTAATAACTTAAGTAAAAGAAGATCCTAATCTAAAGTTGTAAAAAACACTCACAAGTACTTCCTAATTGTAGAAAAATCACCTAATACTTGATGCCCTAGGTTTCTCAACATGGAATCAGAGCTAAGGTAACAAAGTCAAGAAAAGGGCATCTAATTGAAGCGACACTCAAGGTTTGAGTTTCAAGATAGGCATCAAAGCAAGTTGAGGGATATCAAAGCGAAAGTTCAAGATCTACATTGAAGAATCAAACCTTAGATCGAAGAAGAAAGTCTACTTCAAAAGAAGTCTTGGGATCATCAATCAAATAATCAAGGCCAAACCCTTATTTCTACTCAAGACGAATTAATCTACAAATCATGGCAACTAGAAGTTTATTCATCCAAGAGAAGCATTTCTAGGTCAAAGATCATATCATCTTGGAGGAAGTCAAAACCCTAGAAGTATTTCTAAGATCTGCACTCTATCATCATCAAAGGAAACCTCGAAGAGTTTGTAGACTATTCAATCAAGAGAAACAAGATCAAGGGCTTGGTCATTATCTTCAAAAGGTTTCAAGGCAAACTGCCCCTCATTGAAGCAAGGGCCTCCTTATCCTTAAAGAAGATCATCCGAGCAGCATCAAGACATCTTCATCGATTATCATCAACAAAGGGATCAAGTTGAAGATTTTATCTTCACTTGACAAGTAAGTACCTTTTCTTCTATAATCTAATCTACTAAAATGACTTTGTTTTGCAAGGAGATCTTTAAGTTACTTAGGTCATCAAACTTCCTTACATGGAAAAGGAGAATAGAAATAGTCCTCGAAGAAAATGAAGTAGTTGAACATATCAATGGAAAAGTCTCCAAACCATCTGAAGGTCAAGTACTATATGAATACATGGAAAAGGATCTAAGGGCTCAAGAGATTCTTATAGAATCCATCAAATATTCCCTTGATCCCCATATAGTAGGATTGGAGACATAAAAAGAGATACATGATAAGTTGGTAAAACTATTTTTTGAATGCAATAAAGGCGGCAGATCACTTCGATCTTATCTACACAAATTAAAGGTATCAAAGGATTAAACGGTTATCATCATAAGATCTCAACTACAAGATTCATGAGAGATTATTTCAGATAAGGAAAAGATCTCCTTTGTTCTAAATGCACTAACTGATGAACAAGGCAACAAATGCCTATGAAGATAACAAAGTTATTCCATTCAACAACTTCTTGTTTCTATGCAAAATAGGAGGAGACTGGTTGAGGCAAAAAGTGTTCAAACATTTGTCGAAAAGAGAGAAGAACATAGCTAAGATTCAATGCTATTAGCATTACAGGAAAGATTGTCCTACACTCAAGAAGGGCAATAACAAGAAAGATAGAGAAGAAGTCCAAGTCCATTTCACCAAAGAAGTGGAGGAAGTTGAAAAGAAGGATATAGCTCTTGGTGACCTCATTGAAAGCTCAAGTGACACTTATGGGGAAAAAGAAGAAGTCATCGAGGACAAGTCTCATCATACATCAATCAAAAGGAAACATCTGTTGGATAGGGATATGAAATATCCTCAAGATTCTCTGATGGAACCCTCATCGGAAGGCTCACCGATCTAGAGAGGAAGCAAGTGTTTCATTTGTAACTCCAAATTGTGGAATTGATGGGATGATGTTATGATAACATAAGAAATGAAGCAAATCAAGGGGTTGAAGCTCTTTTCATTCAAGGAAGTTGTTGAAAGAAGCCTAGATGACCTAAAGGTAAATGAGGTATGTATGCTTGTATTCAATACTATAAAGTCATGGCGTATGTTTGCAGGTAACATGGATCACTGCTCTATCTTGAGAAGCATGATCAAAGGAAAGGAATCTCCTCTTGTGAAAGGATGGAAGAAGGCATGGGTCACAATAGATGAAATCAACATAATATGTCCTCATATGGAATATGAGGTGATTGACAGTAATCAGAAGAACTCTGACTGGAAGTTCCTGGGAATCTCATGTGCGAAGAAAGAAAGGAAGAGTTCGTAGGCTATGCAACCATGGAAGAAGGCATTCAACATCCAAGAACTGAAAGATTTTACTATGATATCTCCCAGAAAGATATGAAGACTCTAATGGAAGTCTAGAAAAGATGGAGGCCCTTGACAATATATATCTTTAGGAGATGTTTCAACATGTATTCAAGATGTTGATGCGAACAAGAAGATGTAATGATGAAAGACCATCACAAAGGTAATTTTGATTTATGTGTTCATTTCTTATTTTTGAACAAATATTTGGATGGGCTTATGCAAGACAGCCAAAGGAAGAACTATGGATGTCTTCCCAGAGGACCTGGTAGAAGGATGTAAGATCCTTACGAAGAAGATAATATGAAGAAGGTAGCATGACATGAAGCAATGCCAGATGTAGATTGATGGATTGCGCTTTCTGAAGAAAGAAATGATGACATGACTAACTCATGGATGAAAGTGATGGATGGTCTCTGCCCTATGAAAAAGTCCCAAAAGATGAAGACTCCATCCTTCTTATGACATCGAAGGAAGGAGCTCTTCAAGAAGTTGGTTGTCTTTTCATCTCCACCTGAGAAGTTGTTGTAGATCCCTAATTAAGAGGGAATTTGAAAACAAGTTTCTCACTTGGAAGAAACTTCGAAATTCCTATGCCAAGAGGGAGCTTAGGTACATTTGTTTCGTAGGAATCAGTACATTCCACTATTTGAATAGATATTTCCTCCCTAATTAAGAGGGAGAGATAGACACCTCATTCTAGTCTTCACCTGGAAGGACAGAATGGAGGATTGGGTAATCATCTGGCATATGATGCTCTTTGAGGATGAGATAGGGCATCCAATAAAAGAGAAATCGTGGAGGACCGATATTCTTTGAGCACTAGGGAGTCCAAGATAAGAATAGTACTCATGGAACACAACCTGAGTAACTAGGTAGGGGATGTTCCAAGAGAGGGAATCCAACATAAGAATAGTCATGATGGAACAAAACCTAAGAACCCGAGTGGGGCATGTTTC
Source organism: Pinus taeda (assembly GCA_000404065.3). Classification (NCBI taxonomy): domain Eukaryota; kingdom Viridiplantae; phylum Streptophyta; class Pinopsida; order Pinales; family Pinaceae; genus Pinus; species Pinus taeda. Next base: position 93,690 of record APFE030575263.1, read on the forward strand.
GGGAGAGACAATGATGAGAGTGTCTATAAATCATTAGTCTCACCAGCATTGAGCTCAGATCTTGTGAAGAGATAGAGTTGTTAGTTAAGGCCTTGATATGTGACAATGTTGGTTGATATGATGTTATACAGATGGATTACCAATTTGATTCTTCTTATGAGAAATTCTTCAAATTGAGAATGACCAAGTACCATTATGAATACCTCCCTAGTTAAGAGGGAGCATTGAAAAGTGTAACTAGGTTCGGTCTTCTTAAATGACATGTAATTGTGATTTTTGTAAATGATGAAAAGAAGAAAAATAAAATTATTATTGTAACGCTTGCTTCATGTGTTTCATTAGCAAGAGATTTTATTTTTAGATGGCTCCCATTGAGAGCCTTAGGATTTGTCATTAAAGCCAAAAAGAGTCAATGTCATGTTTGAAGAAAACTTCTTAGGCATATTACAAATGTATGAGTCTATATAATTATCTAGAAGCCCAGCAAAGACAAGCACAAGTTCTTCTCTTCAAGTCGACCTGAAGAAGAAATAGAAGAACTCAGATCGGCTTCACCTAATGGAGACACACCTATGTGTGTGTGTGTGTGTGTGTGTGAAGGGTCTTCGCATTACCACAATGAAGAAGCTCGGATATCTTTCTGAAATTTTGGATGACAATTACAAAGGTAAGTTTGGATAGGAGTGCAAAGGCAAGTTCAGTGAAGAAGCTCAATCAAGGGTACAGGATTGCAGGCATAAGCTCGATGTTATCTCACATTCAAGGGAGTAACTTGTTGAAGGAAATGTAACTAGGTTCGGTCTTCATAAATGTACTTTTGATATTTGTACTTATTAAAGAAAAGAAATATTATTTTTTATAATATATATCATTGAGCTTCTTGCTCATTGAAATAGGTCTAGAACATGTCAAGTGCTATACGTGAGTCAAGTAGTCCAAAGGAAGTGTTAAAGGCCTTAAGAATATGTTACACCATGTATAATTATGTATTAGGGTCAAGAGAATACCTCCAAGCAAAGTCAAGTCTCCTCGTATGCAAAGGCACCATTAAAGAAGCTCATTCAAGCATGTGACACCACCAAAGAAACCATCTGAAGTAAGCATAACAAGTCAGCCTACAAACTGTCCTCAAGTCGACCTTTTAGTCGGCCTAACAATCCTCTACATTTAGAGGTTGTCCACTCCAATAAAATGCACCAAGATAGCTCTGAAATCAGCAAAGTAAAGGAGGCAAGAAAAGAATGAAGAAGGACGAAAAAAAACGATTCCAAGGGCGGCGAAGGAGAAGGGTACACAACCGGAGTCGAGGGGACTTTTTTCTAGGGTAGAAAACTGTCACACATGTGAAGAAGGAGAGTGTCTCTCTACTCTTATAGCAGCCCTCTACCACAGTCACATAAACCTCATCATTTGGGCTAAAAGCATAGACCTAAAGTGCCTCCCACTCAAGCAAAGTAAGGAATAAGAGCGAAGGTAATGGGGATGTTCTAAAGACTATTACAGTCACACATGCGAACTAAAAGCAGGTTGTATCTGCTATTATAACAACCCTCCTATTACAGTCATTCAAGTTCATTGGTTGGTGAAGAGAAGTCGGGAATCATCATAAGCAAAGGATCCTATCAAAAGGTATCTCTTCTAAAGCAAGTACAACAATAGTTGGAAGGAGGACGAAGTGCCGAGAAACAAAGTGCCGAAAGAAAGAAGTGTCGGGGAACAAAGTGCAAAAAGGAGGAAGGACTTGACTTGTGCTTGGAGGACAATCTAGTCAAGGGTCTAAGGTTTGGTATTGATCAAATAGAAGCAACAATAAGAGAAACTTACTAAAGAGTTTTCCTCTCAACAGAAGAGAGGTTTTGGCCCTAGCAGAGAGCCAACATCCTGTGTTCTTGTCTTTATCTTTTTAATAGTAATTTGATGAAACACACACTCTAATAAGAAGAAGAAGAAGATTAAGATAACAAGAAAAGTAAAAAGACTCCACAAATTGTTATCAAGTAATGAAGAATCACACTACACCTAATTGCCCTAGATTCTTCAACATGGTATCAGAGCTAAGGTAAAACATCAAGGAAATGACAACTCAAGAACACTCATCAAGGAAAGGCATCTACAAGGCTGAAGCATCAAGCCAAATCTAATCAAGGAAAAGAAGGCCTACCATAGCAAGAAGAAGAGCCTTACACAAAGGCACCTACAAAAAAGAGCAGATCAAAAGAGGGACCTACATCATCTACAAGTCACCAAGAAATCTCTTCATCAAGCAAGTCCACCTAGAGAAGGCAACTTGAAGAACATCAAGATCCTAGGAAGGCAAGCCATCAAGTCTTCAAGGAGAAAGCAAATCCACTACATCTCAAAATCTATCAAGTAAGTATATGTCCCCTTCTGAATATTCATCAATGTCTTTTTGCAAGGAAAGAAACAAATTGGTAGGCACCAATAACTTTTGTGCATCTAAGAAGAGGATTGATTTACTTCTCAAGGAGAATGAACTCCTAGAACATGTCAAAGGAAATAACACTATCCCTACTAAGGAACAAACTCAAGCCTTAGCTAAGTATAATAAGGACGAGACAAGAGCTCAAAGGATTCTAATGGAATCAATCAAAGACTCTCTCGTTCCTTATGTCTCCAAATTTGAAACATCAAAAGAAATTTATGATAAGCTAGTAGAGCTATTCTCGGTATCCACAGTCAAAGAAGTGATATCTCTAAGAAATGAGTTGCACAAGATGAAGATATCAAAGGAAGGAATAGCTCCCTACTTCATGAATATCTCTGAGATGAGGGATCAACTTCAAGAGCTTGGGGATGTCATGTCTGACAGAGAAATGACAATTGTAGTACTCAATGCTCTGCCTAAGGATTGGGGAACCTTCACATCAAGCATATACGCCAAAAAGGACACAATCAGAGTCGGTGAAATGTGGTCTCTGTGTAAGAGAGACAAAAACAGACTTAAAGCAGAGGAAGATGTGGGATAAAAGGAGCAAGCATTTGCTACCATGGCCAAGAGAAAACGAAAATTTGGTCCACAAAGAACAAACAACAAAGATATGTCCAAAATATAATGCTATGGATGCCAAGAATATGGACACTACAAAAGGAATTGTCCTAAGCTCAAGAAGGGCAACAACAACAAAAGAAAGAGAGAAAAAGCTCACATGACTCAAGAGGTGAAAGAAGAAAAGAAGCAAAAAGAAGGAAGATCCTCTAGATCTCTACGATGACTAAGTCAAACTCTTTACTTCAAGTTTTCTTTCAAGGTTTTGAGTAGAATAAGAGCATGTAGAAATTGCATGGCTAGAAACATCTTCTAGAATCTAGAAGAATGTAGTACATAGAGTTCCCGATACTCATGTAGAAAAAGAATTTACAATAAGAACAAAATGCACGATTAGAAATATCTTCCAGAATATGGGAGCATGGTAGATATAGCTCAAGTTATTCATGTAGAAGGAGTATACTTAGTATAGGACCTCATCCACAATCAAAGAAAATTGATCATGATTAAGGATCTTAGAAGACCTCCATCATCAAAAGGAAAGAAACATTTGCATGGTAAGAATCTTCATGACCCTACGATGGGATCTTCAAACGAAGATTCATAAAATAAGAAGCAGATGTCTCTGGCTCTGGAATAGCGATGTCACTCGGGCAGTGTTTTCAAAAATGGCTAAATCGGAACCGACTCAGCAGAGTTGGTCCGAGCCAGACCCTCCACTTGTGACCCGGCATAGGAAACGGTTCGGTCGGCCAGGTTAATACCAAGCCAGTCAGGTTGTCTAACAACTCGGCCGACTTGGTATTAACCCAGTCGGCTCAGCCAAGTCCGAACCTACGCGGCCGGGTTGGAAATTGCGACCCATTAACCCATAAAACTACGTTTTCTTTTAAATTATTCTTTTGGGGCACTCCAAACTGGTTTTTATTTTGTCTATTTCGTCTTTGGAGTCCATTCCCCTCTCCTAAACCCTATTTAACCCACCCAACCCCTCTCATTTCCTCACAGCCATCTCATGCATTCGAGTGAGAATTTCAGTGAGAGTTTGTGAGGAGTTGTTGAGTTTGTTTTTGGAGCAGCAATGAGGAGTCTTGGGTAAACATTGTCGCTGGAGTGAGGAGCTTCTTGGGCAGCCCTTTGGAGCAACATTTTCCATTGAGGAGTTGGTATCTTGGAGCAACCTTGAGGAGGTAGATGTGCCTGGAGGTATTTTTTTCACTTATAAAAATCTGTTTTTGCTTATTAAATATTATGTGCAAATCTAAAAATTGAAAAGAGTGTTTTTTGTGAAACAAATGAACATTGAATCAATACTTTTTTTTTGCTTTCAATTTCAGATTTTTTGCTTTCATTTCCAAGTCAAAAAATGGCACCTAGAGTGAAAGATGTTGCTTGGGCATATGTTGAAATGGTTAATAGTCCAATGCATTGCAAATTTTGCCATAGGAAAATTAAGGATGGTTTTGGGGGCATTAATAGACTGAAACAACACTTGGCAAAGATTAGAAGCCAAATTACTCCATGTACCTCACCAGAAATTAGGGAGATTAGGAAGGATTTGTTAGCAAGCTTTGAGAAGTTTAAAGAATTAGAGGCTGAAATTGGGAGGAAGAGGAATATACAAAAAATGTTGTCTACCAACCCCCATTTTGATTTTGAGGGTTCTTCCTCTATCCCTTGTACTGATGCATCCAACCCCTTCCAATATGTTCCTCCCTCTTTTGAGTCTATTCAAGAAAAGGGAAAGGTAAAATGAAAAAGGGTGATATGAATATCAAAAGTTATTTCACTCCCTCCTCTCCATCAGATTCACATGGTCCTCGAACTAGTAGAAGTCATATGCAGCCCACTTTAGATGACCATTGGAAGAAAGAATTGAAGGAGATTGCTTGTAATTACATATGTGGATGGTGGTATGATTTTGATATCCCCTTCAATGCTTCCCATTCACCATATTATGAACCTATGTTTGATACTATACGTGCTGTTGGAAAAGGTTTCAAAGGCCCTACTATGCATGAGCTAAGGGAGTATCATTTGCAGAAAGAAATTGCCTCCATTAATGAGTATTTAAAAGATTTCAAGGACTCATGGGCAAGAACGGGATGTACCATCATGTCAGATGGATGGACTAATCAAAGAAACCGTACCATCATAAACTCTCTACTCCTCTGCCCAAAGGGAACCATGTTTCTAAAATCAGTTGATGCATCTAATAAGGTAAAAGATGGAAAATTTTTGTATCAGCTATTGGATGAGGTTGTTGAGGAGGTGGGGGTGGCTAATGTTGTTCAAGTCATCGCAAATAATACCTCTAACTATGTTCTTGCTAGTAAACTGTTAGAGGAAAAACGCAAAACCATCTTTTGGACCCCATGTGTTGCACATTGCATAGACCTCATGCTTGAGAATATTGGCAAATTAGATTGGGTCAAAAACATTGTAGATCATGCCAAAAGCATAACAAAATTTATCTACAATCATTCATGGATTTTGAGCCTGATGAGGAAACACACAGGGGGCAGGCATATTATTAGGCCTGCCATCACTAGATTTGCTACTCATTTTTTGACATTGCAATCTATGCTTTCGCAAAATAAAAACTTGCAAAAGATTTTTTCCTAGTGAAGAATGGAATCAAAGCTAGTGATCTCACAAGCTAGAAGGAAAAGAATTGAAAAATAAAGTTAATGACGAAATATTTTGGAGAAAGGCAGCAGAGATTGTGAAGCTTGTTGAGCCACTAGTTAAGGTGTTGCGGTTGGTGGATGGGGAAAGATTGGCTATGGGCTTCATTTATGAGACTATGGATCAAGCAAATGAGCAAATAAAGAGGGCATACAAGGATAAAGTGGCTAAGTATGGGCCCATTTGGGCAATCATTGATGAAAAACAGAAGAATCAGCTCCATCGCCCTATACATGCAACTGGGTAATTTTTGAACCCACAGTATCATTATAAAGCTAAGGCAACCGGAGCTTTGAGGGGGGAGGTTAGAGATGGATTGATTGACTGCATTAATCACATGATCCCATTGGAGTGTGATCAGCTGGAGATACACCGACAGGTCACAACCTTCAGAAATGCCTCAAGTGCCTTTGGGAAGAACCTAGCAAAGATTGCAAAGGAAGCAGATGAGCCAAGTAAACAAAGCTTTCAATTTTCAAATTCTTAATACTTATTTTGTTAAATCGTTTATAATTTGAAAGTTGGATACAATTTGTAATTTTGTTGAGCTAACTCATTACACTCCTATGTTTTTTGCAGCGCATTGGTGGGAGGCTTTTGGTAGCCATTGTCCTGAATTGCAGAAGTTTGCAATTCTATTTTGAGTCAAACTTGCACTGCTACTGGTGTGAGCGCAGTTGGTCTGTCTTTGAGAGGATTCACACAAAGAAGAGAAACCATTTGGATCAAAAATGATTAAATGATCTAGTCTATGTCCAATACAACCTCTGACTCAAACGCAACCAATTGCTAAACAAAAGACCTGATTCAGATCCATTGTGTTGGAAGACATTTATCCAACATCAGATTGGGTAGTGGAGAGTCATCTAGAAGAGTTTGCTTCTGATGAGGATATTGATTATGAATTACAGACAATAGCATCACTCGAACAACATGTTCAGTTGAATGCAGATCCTGATCCACTTGTACCAGCCTCAACCTCAAAGCCCAGCAAGTCCTCCAGTTGCAAGCACTTCCTCTGCTCAACCACAATAGAAGCACATATATCGTCTATCTCAGCTTGCAGCTGTTGCATAGCCTGCTAGTGCTACCACTTCTACAGTTTTAGTGGGAGATGATGATGAGGAGAAGCCATGGGGCCCCCTGTCTGACTCTAATCCAGAGATTGATCCAGATGATCTTGGCTCCTCTAGCAATACCCAGTAGTACTGGTCACAGTTTACTTTTATTGTAGAGGCCACTTCTAGCCTCCTTGGCTTATGTGTTTTTGTTTTGATCTCTATATCATCATCATGTATATATTGGACAGTGCACTGGGTGCCATTTTGATATAATGGATATATTCATGAGCCTACTTTGATCATATGTTGTCTTCTATCTATATTATGATGCTGTGTATATGGAAACATGAATGAAAATCCTTAAAATTATGTTTTTTTATTTTAAAAAAAAAATATTTAATGTATTTTTTACAACGACCAAGACATTGAAATCGAACCGATCGAGTCGGAGTCGGAGTCGAAGTCGACCCTTGGCCAAGTCAGAGTTTTAAATCATTTCACTCCGGTCAGTTGCCTCTCTGCAACAGATTTGTTAGATCTCCCAGTTAATGGCTTCAGTATCGTTCTGCAATGCTTTGATACCATGTGAAAAAATATGAATCTATACAAACAGAAATCCTACTATAGTCACTGGTTTATCATCTCCTACTTGTTATTTCATTCAACAAGTTATTTATTTATAAACAATGATGAAAAACACTACTGCAGGCTACACTGAAATACAGATCATAAACTGAAACAATAGATGAGACAAACACACAAGGGACACCATTATTTTTGGACAACACGTCCCCGGAAAAACCAAATGCGGGAAAACCGTTGTAGCAGATAGAGGGTTTGTATTATTAAGCAAGCAAAATCTGAGAACATGAAGTTGCCTCTCACAATGGCTAACCTTTCAGAGAAATATCAACAGCAAAAAATACATACGAGGGTTTACCTCGTTCTCTAAGTCACAACTGATCTACTGAGTGGCCTGACTCCGACAAGCACTGCGAAATCCCATCGCAATCACTACTTGGGCCAGCGTCTTGCTTCTAGGAGATTGCATCACCCCTTCTGCTAGATTGATTTGTTGGAGGAAGACTATTGTTCAACCCTCCCGGCTCAGAACCTCGCTTTTCTGGCAAAATCTCAGACTTCTAACTAATATCCTACACTGCCATTGCAAGAGACCCTCTTGGCCTGCATCAGCACTGCCTGAGCCCCTTCTTGGGTTGCGTAGGCCTCTGCATTGCCTCTCTAACTAGTATTCTTTGGCTCAGAACTCCTTTCTGATCCAAATCTCTGCTTCTGCCCTTCTCACTGCAACTCAGATCACTAGTTCGATTTTCTCAGCAAACCACGCCTCGGAAAAATTGCATTGATTTGATCAACTTGGTGTATCTCCAACCGACCCTCAAGCCTCCTCTTATACTTTTCCTGTTGATGAATCAACAATCGAGATTAAGTCCCTAATCAACAGCAAAGATTAAAATAGACTTGATCCTCATCTCTTAGAAGCTTCTCACCCATATTTTTATTAATACCAAAGTTTTAAAAAATGGTCGTTTCGATACCGAAACGGCCGAGTTGAACCGAGTTGATGCACTCCGGAGTGACTCGGCCTATGAAACGGCTCATTTGGCCAAGTCAGCCATGACTCAGCCGAGTCACTGAATGACTCGGCCGACTCATCGCTGACTCGGCCAACTCAGCCGTTTCCGTATTGACTCGGCCGAGTCATACACAACGGCCCGTAACCCAAAATAAACAACGATTTAACAATTTTTTTATGAACTTTTTGGGGGTTTGCTGATTGGTTTGGACTCCAAGGTGTTTTGTGAATAAGTTAAATGTCATTTGGGGTCCATTTCCCCCTCCCAAACCCTATTTAACACACTCAAGTGCTCTCATTCTCTCACAGCAATCTTATGCATTTGAGTGAGAGTCTTCTTTGAGAGCTAGTGAGCAGTTCTTAACCTTGTTTTTGGAGCAGCAGTGAAGAGTCTTGGAGGAGCATTGTAGCTGGAGTGAGAAGCTTCTTGGGCAGCCATTTGGAGCAGCATTGAGGAGCTGATTCTTGGAGCAAGCTTGAGGAGGCAGTTTGTGCCTGGAGGTATTTTTTTTCACCTCTATAAATTTCTTTTTGCTTAGTAAATTTTAGGTGCATATCTAGAAAGCTTAGAGAGTGTTTTTTGTCAAATAAATGAACATTGAATCAATGTTTTTTTTTTCATTTTCAGATTGTTTGCTTTCATTTCTTAGTCAAAAAATGGCACCTAGAGCAAGAGATCCTGCTTGGGCATATGTTGAAATGGTTGATAGTCAAATGCAATGTAAATTTTTCCATAGGAAAATTAAGGAAGGTCTTGGGGGCATTAATAGGCTGAAACAACACTTGGCAGGGATTAGAGGCCAAATTACCCCATGTACCTCACCAGAAATTGGGGAGATTAGGAAGCATTTGTTGGCCAGCTTTGAGAAATTTAAAGAAGATAAGGCTAGGCAAAGAGACATACAGGCTGAAATTGGGAGGAAGAGGGAGATACAAAAAATGATGGCTACCAACCCCCATTATGATTTTGAGGGTTCTTCCTCTATCCCTCAAACTAATACATCCAACCCTTTCCGATATGTTCCTCCCTCTTTTGGTTCTGTTCAAGATAAGGGAAAGGGTAGAATGAAAAAGGGTGAGGTGACTATCAAAAGTTATTTCACTCCCTCCTCTCCATCAGATGCACATGGTCCTGAAGTTAGTAAAACTCAAATGCAGCCCACTTTAGATGACCATTGGAAGAAAGAATTGAGGGAGACTGCTTGTGAGTACATAGCTAGATGGTGGTATGATGCTGATATCCCCTTTAATGTTGCTCGTTCACCATATTATGAGCCTATGTTTGATGCCATACATGCTGCTGGAAAAGGCTTCAAAGGCCCTACTATGCATGAGCTAAGGGGGTTTTGTTTGCAGAAAGAAATTCAATCCATTAATGAGTATTTGCAAGAGTTCAAGGACTCATGGGCAAGAACAGGGTGTACCATCATGTCAGATGGATGGACTGATCAAAGAAACCGTACCATCATAAACTTTCTTGTCTTCTGCCCACAGGGAACCATGTTTTTAAAATCAGTTGATGCATCTGATAAGGTAAAATATGGCCACTTGTTGTTTTAGCTATTGGATCAGTTTGTTGAGGAGGTGGGGGTGGCTAATGTTGTTCAAATCATCACATATAATGCCTCTAACTATGTTCTTGCTGGTAAACTATTAGAGGAAAAACGCAAGACCATCTTTTGGACCCCATGCGTTGCACATTGCATAGACCTCATGCTTGAGGATATTGGAAAATTAGATTGGGTCAAAAACACTATAGATCATGCCAAAAGCATAACAAAATTTATCTACAATCATACATTGATTTTAAGCCTCATGAGGAAACAAACTGGGGGCAAGGATATTATTAGGCCTGCCATCACTAGATTTGCTACACATTTTTTGACATTGCAATCTATGCTTTCCCAACATAGAAACTTGCAAAAGATGTTTTCTAGTGATGAATGGAATCAAAGCAATTGGTCTAAAGGCAAAGAATTGAAAAAGAAAATCTATGAAGAAACTTTTTGAAGAAAGGCATCAGAGGTTGTGAAGCTTGCCGAGCCACTAGTTAAGGTGTTGCGCTTGGTGGATGGGGAAAAGTTGGCTATGGGCTTCATTTATGAGGCTATGGATCAGGCAAAGGAGCAAATAAAGGTTGTATACAAGGATAGAGTGGCAAAGTGTGGGCCCATTTGGGCAATCATTGATGAGAGATGGAACAATCAACTCCATCGCCCTATACATGCAGCTGGGTATTTTTTGAACCCACGGTATCATTATAAAGCTAAGGAGTCAGGAGCTTTGAGGGGGGAGGTCAGAGATGGACTGATTGATTGCATTGATCGCATGATCCCATTGGAGTCTAATCAGCTGGAGATACACCGACAGGTCACAACCTTCAGTAATGCATCAAGTACCTTTGGGAAGAACCTAGCAAATATTGCAAGAGAAGCAGATGAGCCAGGTAAACAAAAATTTCGATTTTCAATTTCTTAATAGTTTTACTTTTTTTTTTAAAGTTTGTTAAATCGTTTATAATTTGAAAGTTAGATATAATTTGTAATTTTGTTGAGCTAACTCTTTACACTCCTATGTTTTTTGCAGCACAATGGTGGGAGGCCTTTGGTGGCCATTGTCTTGAATTGCAAAGGTTTGCAATTCATATTTTGAGTCAAACTTGAGAGTACATCTGAGTGTGAGCGCAATTGGTCTGTCTTTGAGAGGATTCACACAAAGAAGAGAAACCGTTTGGATCAAAAACGGTAAAATGATCTAGTTTATGTCCAATATAACCTCCGGCTCAGACGAAACCATTTGTTGAACAAAAGACCTGATTCAGATCCCATTGTGTTGGAAGACATTGATCCAACATCAAATTGGGTAGTGGAGAGTCGTCCAGCAGAGTTTGATCCTAATGAGGATCTTGATTGAGATTTAGATATCGATACATTAGTTGAACTTGAACATGTTGTTCAGTTGAATGCAGATCCCAATCCACCAGCCTCAGTCTCACAGCCAGCAAGGACTCCAGTTGTAGGTGCTTCCTCTGCTCAGCCACGACAGAAGCACAGCCGCATATCTACTCTATCTCAGCTTGCATCTGCTGCAGTTGCATAGCCTGCTAGTGGTACCACTTCTACAATTGCAGTTGGAGATGATGATGATGAGGAGGAGCCATGGGGCCCCCTGTTTGACTCTGATGATGATGATCCAGAGATTGATCGACATGATCTTGGCTCCTCTGGCAGTAGCTACTAGCCAGTAGTACTAGTACTGGAGTCTGGTCACCGTCACAGTTTACTTTTGTTGTAGAGGCCATTTCTGGCCTCCTTGGTTGTGTTTTTTGTTTTGAGTCTTTGATCATGTATGACAGTTGACTATGTATTGCCATTGGGTACCATTTTGATATAATGGATTTGTTCATGAGCCTACTTTGATCATATGTTGTCTTCCAACTATATTATAATGCTATGTGTTTGGAAACATGAATGAAAATCTTTAAAATTATGTTTAAAATCTTTAAAATTATGTTTTTTATAAAAAATAAATATTTAATGTATTTTTTACAACGACCGAGTCATTGAAATCGAGCCAGCCGATTCATTACCGTTTCGGAGTCGGAGTCGATCCTTGGTCGAGTCGGAGTCGGAGTCGGAGTTTTAAAACTATGATTAATACCCATTAATATTTTTATTGTCCTAAGTTTAGACTTAGGAACCCCATTAAAAATATTAATTATTTTAATAACACACAATCCGGATGGAATTTCTCCAAACGATTTCTGGTCTTGAAGATCTTATGTATTCTAGCCCTTCCACAAAATTTGGGAGCTAACATCCGATGCTACCCAAAAATCAACATTTAGCAGGAAGTGTTGCAGGTGCCGTCAGCAAGACCTGCACTGCTCCATTGGCTCGGCTTACCATTATGTTTCAAGTTCAAGGCATGCACTCTAATGGTGTGAGTTTGCATAAAGAAGTATTTCAGTGAAGCATCCCGGATTGTTTCTGAAGAAGGAACCAAAGCTTTTTTGTTTGGGAAATTTGGTCACAATTGCTCATCGACTTCCTTATTCATCCATTAGTTTTTACATGTATGAGAAATACAAATCAATTATGCAGTCACTGTCTACAATATGCTTTGACAAGTGAGAGAATGTGTCAAACTCTTCTAGCACGTTGTGGGCCTTGTGCACTTAGGATTAGCAAACATTAAAGACTAGTATTGTGGTATTCAACGCCATTTTTAACAACTAAGTCTTAAAGTTGAATAGTTTGAATGGATTCATGAGAACTGTGAGTTGATTAAACTCATGTATGCATATGGTGTGAATGTTACCTGCATAAAAGACATTCCTGTGGATGGTTCTCTGCAATAGAAAAGGTACCCATTCAACTATTGATACCATTCATTCAAGTTTATGCATTGAAGCATTGATCGTCGAGACAAATTATATGTCAAGTAGAAAATGATAGGCAGCATGTCTTGAAATAAAGGAGCCTAACAAGAAATTTTATTATCCTCAACTCTACTCTAATCATCCATTTAAAAGCTTGAACTTTAGATAAATAGTCAGTGATTGGCTTCTCATCTGTGCGGCCTACAGGACAAGGATCGCTAGTTGTAAGTGCATTCATAACCGATTTTAGTCTTGCATTAAATCGAGATAAATCAGCGCTAAGAGAAAAGTATATTGAATTGGAAATTAAAAGAATTCTTTAGTTATTTGTATACCCTGCCTTAAGAACTACTGCATATTGATTGTTGATTCGATGCACTTGTTATGGCTCAAATTGACAAATTATGAAAGTTATTAATAAATCTAAGTGTGTCTACTACTGAAAGCATGATGATAGTCAGCAAGAACACTCTCTGTGATATAAAACCTATATGAGAGTACACTAGATAAAATAGAATTTTTGGAGCTTGAATCTCAAGCTTCAGTGACATGAGTTACAATAGAAAAAGCATCATTATGAACCTGTTTCTGTTCAGAACATTGTAACAGAATCCCATAAGCAAAAAGTTGATTTAGATACAGTGCCCAATGAAGCAACATAATTGCATGCAAAAGCATAAATTCAGCCCGCACTTCCCAAGCCAATCATTAGACCTTGGAAGGAGCTTGTCAACACCAAGCACAAAACAGGTCTTGGATATGACAAGGAGGCATCCTTTCATATTCCAGACTATTCCAAGCCCATTCAATTTCAAAGTGTTGGGTTTCTTCATGGTTGTTCACCTTCACCTGTTCCAAATTCTGCTCCTCCACATTCGCAACCAAAAGTTGTTAAATGGCAACACTGTGACCAAGTTGGCCATATGAAAGATCATTGTTTTGATCTTCATCTAGGTAAGCATTGTCATAAAAACAATCATTCTTCAAATAGATGCTTCAAAAAAAAAACCTCCTGCAAGAACAAAGATTCACCTTGGATGGATCGCTTCTTGGCAATGGGCTTCAACAGCCAAGAAGATATTTTAGTCATATGTCAAAACTTGTTCTAGAGTATTAAACAATCTTGCAGTTGAGTTTTCTCCATCATCTCACCTTGTATCTGACAAGGGGGGAAATGATGGTCATCTACAAGCTTCAAAGCCACATCAAGCGAGCTTGAGCCACAACCTGCCATACTAGATTCAGAGTTGTAGCCAGAGACAAAGATGCCCCTGAGCATGCCTTCAATTGGTGATCAACCTTAAACCATCTATGCGGGGTTGAGACCTCCCCCTTCAAGTTCAGCTTCTCCCTCCTCAAATAATTGTGGACACTTCCTCTAGCATAAGACTTTAGCTTCTGACCAGTTTTGGAAGAGTTCTAGGAGCTGCACTAAACATTCTAGTGTTGGTTGTCATCCTTAAACGACCCCCTTATACCAACATTTCAAATAGCTCATTCAACCTAGTGCTACCACGCATTTTTGCACATTTTGTATTACAACTCTCTTCTTGGACTCATACATACCCCTTCGGATTAAGGGGGGGAATGTTGGACACCTAATATGCTAATGGTTAAGGTGTGGGAGTTGAACAAGCAAAGGAGTCCAAGAGACGTTGGAAGATGAATCCAACAGTGACAAGAATTTATTATAAATATACATCTATGTTAATAGTAAAAGCAATTCACAATTATATCATTTATGATTGTTTACATTCATGTGTTGCTGACAAAAAAAAAAAAAAGTCTTTGGGGTTCATTTCATGTTGGTGTTTCTCTTCTTTCATCTATGGTAATGTTTATTGAATAATGATCTTAATATTCCACTGGATATGAATTGACATATTGTTATTTCACTAGCCAGTTATGGGCTAACTATTTGTACAGAGGTATCTTGCATTAGTTTCTAGGTTGGAGAACCAATTTTGAATTTGATAGGTCTAGCGGGTATCTGTAGATCCGTTCTTTCAATTTAATTATTCAACCCTTATGTTCTAACAATTGTATTTTAAGTGTGTAGAAACCAATCACTTTCAGATCTTGGACGTGAGGTGAGGTCTTTGGTTGCACCAATCAACTCCTCAGACAGAGATTGAATATCCTACTTTGCCTTTCTCCAAAGATTTATCTAACGAGTGTTGTAGAAACTTCTTAGCCATTCCTTGCAAAAAAATTATTAATCTTTATATATTTCTTTTATTATTGTGCTATAAATTGATAAATCTACTAATATAGAGCTATTATTTACTAATCATCGCACTGAGTTGGACTAATATTCCATTGATTTAGCCTTTGTATATTTGTAAATAATTTTGTGAATATTTTATAACCCTTGCATCTATAATTTTTGGGTTTTCAGTGAGCTTTCACTACAAATCTGAAGAAAGAATTGGGGGTTTTGTGTCTGGGTCTTTTGGTTTATTTTGTCGATCGATCCAATATATAATCAAGAGGAGATATCGATTTTGTGAAGGTTGTAACTCTCACCTAGCCTAGACAGCTAGGGTTTCAGTATTATGCATCATTTTTCGGAAGGTTGTCTAGCCTATCACCCTCTATCTTAAGGGTCATAGGCATTTAGGCCTCTCAAGGAGATAAGCTCAGGATTATGTGGCTTGATATCATCGAAAAAAATTGCTCAGGATTATGTGGCTTGATATGATCCTAAAATAAATTTTTAAGGTAGCCGCAGGGGTTTGAGGCCTTCTCTAACACAAATTTAAGATTTTTGCAACGGCTTTTATTTTAAAAAAATTGGAAATAAATATCCTAAATTTTTTCCATGGAAAACCTAACTTCGGTTTCAAATTTTTTTGCAAAATAGATAAATATTTTTGGTTTCAAATTTTGTTGGATTTATTTGGCTTGTTGTTAATCTTGCTTATAGCTCATTTTGGCCTAGCTGCAAAACCTTTTAGGGTCTGATTTTCGCTCTTGGTATTAAGGACTAACCATCGGATTTTTTTTGCAAAAGAAATAATACTTTTGAAGGTTTTTCTTCATCAATTTTTTGGGTTAGAAGTTAGCCTTTGGAGCTAATCCTTTGAGACTATTTCTTAAAGATTAGTTGCAGGCTATGTTGTATGGGTTCCCGAACCCAGGGGTGGGGTTCTCGAACCCGTCCCGGGTTCTCGAACCCAAGTACCGGATTCTTGTACGGGTGCTTCTGAGAAGAACCCATAAGAATCGGGTTCTTCTATGAAGAACGGGTTCTCCGTTAAAAAAATTTGGGTTCTTTTGTCTTGACAAGTACGAAGAACGCTAATGATGGGTACTTGGAACCCCAAAATCGGGTTCTTTGGAGTTCATTCTAGTTTTTATTTTTAAATTTTAATTAATTAATGGGCTTCCCCTAATATTCCAAGTAGCTAGTTCTGCATCTTTCAAGAGGAATTTGAGTACTTATGCCTTTATCCATTCAGTAAAGAGAAATAGGTTGGGCTCAAAGAAGGCAGAGAACTTTGTGTACATTCATAGCACACTTTGTCTCATATCTCAAAAAGATCTTGGTTACAAGGAGGGTCCTTTCA
>APFE030575264.1:9860-42539 GCA_000404065.3 Pinus taeda
TTTTTTTTAACTCATCATTTAAATAACATGTATTATTTTTGTTAATTTTTTGTTGTGAATATAAAAACGATTTTTCGTTAATATAAATTTTGTGTTTTGTATTAGTAAATTTTTTGTACTTCAACTCATGTCATAGATGTATATGTTTTATATTACTTCAAAAAAATCAAACATGTTCAACTATATCCATTCTTATTGTCAAACTAGCCAATGGTTTAGTGCAATTATGTATAGTCATTATTTATGTAATTTCAAAGATTCTACAAATTATGCTAAACCATTCTAGAAAAGTTTTCAAGCAGCGTGATGAAACCTATTAACTATAATGTATTTGGAAGAGGAACAAACTTAGCTTTCAATGTGATGGGTTAGACTAAAGGAGGACCTTATAAATAATAAAACGAGCTTGAACCCACTTTTAAACGGGAATTTGGGAGGATTCTAACATTTCAAGAAATGATAATATGGAGGGCCTGCATTTTGAAAAAAATATAATTCTCACAAGGAAGAAAAATAAAGTTATATTGTAGACACACTAACACCTAAAAGGCCCAAACCTAATTGTGTTTAGATTTAAATATGAATGTATCAAACTCATCATAACCTTAGTAACCACAAATTTGAGATTTCCATGTCCAACCACAAAATATATTTGTTTTCTAATCAAATTAATAAAATTTAATAAAAACCAAGATTATCATCATTCTGCCAACATTAAAGAAACTACATAAAACTCTCTAAATCAAATGAAAAACCACTATCATCGAGATAAACAAGACAAGTCGGTTATTATTTTATATAGAATACCAATGGCTCATGGGTGTGAACATGTCATGTGAGTCTCAACCTTTAAGCTTCAAGTGTTCATGCTCTAGACATAGTGTGTACAATGCAAGATTGCATGGTGTGAGTGGAGATGGAGACGAGCTTTTTTTATTCCAAAGATCCATTATGGGTGAGTCTATGCTTATGTTGAAGTCTCAATACTATTAGGGCATTCTATACTTATCTAGAAGTATTATCTTAATGTATTAGTATTCTTGAGTCTCAACAAGCAAGATCACTAACTTCTTTTTTGCATGCACACACACACACACACATCTATAACTCAAAATGACTTTTTGTGGGCATTTTTATGGTTAATTTTAACCAAAATATGGTAGATAGTTTTTAAAACTTGGGTTTAAGTTGTTTAATTTGTAGAATTTGAGTGCCCCAGGAGTTTTTCGTGGCATTGAATCCATTTATGGATTCAAAATATGTTTTAAACAACAAAAAATCATAATATTGCTTGAAATTGTATTATCTGATTCCGATGAAAAAGACCAAACCTTTTGAAAGTGTGGAGAGAGAGAGAGCGCGCTCAATTGGTCTAGCCCCTATTATTAATTACCTTTGCTATGGAGAGGTCATGGGTTCAATTCTCTCAATGCTCTTAGGGTCAGGCTCCATGTTTGAGTTGGCAAAATAATGTTCCTTTAGGTAGATATGCCCAATATAAATATTTTGTAGATGTAGCAATTACCGATCTCTAAAGTCTCCGTACACATCTAAGTAAATTCTTAAATAACCCATCAAATAATTATTTTGTAGATATAACGATCACCGATCTATAAAATATCCACATACATCTAAGTAATTTCTTAAATCACCTATTAAATTAACAATTAAAAAATAAAAAACTATCCCTAATAAATATGTAATTTTTTTAAAATAATTAATATTTTAAATAATAAAAAATAAATAAAATACAAATAAATACATATCAAATTTAACTCCTAATTAAACATATATATTTATGAACATCACAAAGAAAAATCTAAGTATCTAAATAACGCTAACTCCACTCAACATGCATTAAACATCAAAACTATCTTTGTTCATTAACATACTCCTTACATTAACCTATTTCTTTATTTACTTGTTACATTAACCTTTTTTATATATTTATTTACTTGTTTTCACCACAATTAAATATTGTATATATACAAGATATTTGAAATGTTGAGAATCAAACACTTGTTAGAATGCTATGATAATACATTTAACGAATTCATGTTCATATTAGGAAAAAGAATGCCCTAATGTCGTATTAGGGCTACATGTACATTAGTGCTACATGTATTATGAGGTGTCACTTTTTCCACATTTAGAATTAACAAATAGTAGGCTTTGGATTATATTTGATTTCTTCCAATATGTATGAGACTACTTCAAATCGATTTCAAACACCAAAATTCTAAAAGTCAGAATTCCTTCCAACACAAAGAATACATAATAATGGCTCCAAGAGATATGAATTCACTTGAAATTACAATTTCAATATACATATAAATATGTGGTTGGGATGCCTAGCCTACTTGTGAACTATTATATTAGCACAATAATATAATAATTCTTAAATTTTATTTTTGTTCACTTTTATTTAAATTAAGATTTTAATGTTAAATAAATTTTATTTTCCACGAATATTTCATTGTTATAATAATTTTAATATTTTGATTTTTTTCTCAAGCGATTATAAAGTTTCAGTGTTTTTAAACAATTTTTAATCACGGTGCATGGCTTTGTTGAGCTTTAGCTTAAAATTATTGTTGTGCATTTGCTTGTTCTATGGATCCCACTAAACAATGTCACCTTCATTGCATTAATGCCCTCTCAAACTAGAATTGTGAAGCTTGTGTCTGGACGAGTGTTCACTAAGAACATTAGAGGGCTAGATTCCTCTTTTCAAGAGGACCAATTTTGATTATTGAATCACTCAATTTGGACAAGGGAAAGTGTACTTTTGAAGAAAACCCCACAAGTGTACATTTGATTAGGTTGGCCCTAACAAGAAATTGGTCACCCTTAGAAGCCTATAAATACAAGTGACCTCAAGCTCATTTGGACACCACCAAGCATCTTCTTCTTATCTTCTTCTTTGATTGGTTCGCACAGGTCTAAGGCTGGGTCAAGGAAAGTGGTTCATATAGGTCTGAGATTACAGGGTTTGAAGCTCGCACGTGTTCTAGGGTTTTGGGTCACAACCGCAAGCTATGCGTGGGCAATTTTTGGCTACAACGCAGGTTGACAAGCTCATTTGTGCGGTTGGAAGGTCTCAACCGCATGCATACCTCTTCCTCTGTGTGGTTGAACTCTAGGGTTGGATTTTGACTTTTGGCCGCAGTTGACCGAAGGCAGGTGATCCGATATTGAAAAAGGTATTATAGACTATGTGTGAAGTTGCCCATGTTACTTTATGTAACGGATGGAAAAGATTGTGAATAACATAAACACTTAAAATAAGTAGAAAACACATTCAAACCATCAACACAATCAAATTTAATAAAGGAGTTCACTAGACTGCCTGACTACATCTCTTAGTCCTTTCGCTTCCAGTGTTGACCTCTCTATTATGTCTTCAAATTGATGTTACAGGTGTGCGCTCAGAAACAGAGTCTCCAACACGAAAATGGATCTCACCACTGTGTTCAACTCGAGTTTTCGTGTCAAAACGAGTATACACTCGACCGTACTTGGCCACTATGACCTCCAGACTCCCTGGAACAGCTCAAAACTACCTTTCAACTTAAACTACCTTTCAACTTTTTTTGTGTTATGGTATTAATATACCACATATAGTTACAAACTGCAATAATCGTGAAAAAATACGATTACACTAAAAACATAGGATAAACCAAAGAACCAGTGGGCGTGGAGTTGATCCTGACTATTCGTCCTTTTCCCGGCGTAGATCTTGAGATCAAACAATTTGATAGTTATCGCGTCTCGCTCATCAAATAATCTGGACCACCTACACCGTTGATCTATCCTACTTAATCCGTCGGTTGTCGCGCAATCTCACACTCCAACTAGCAAGTCGATTAATTCTCCAAAGGCATGCGAGAAAGCGGTTTTGGGATGTTACGTGTCGACCGCTGAGTGGAATCACGTAGATTTCTAAAAAACCGTTTCCTACCTTGAAGGCATGCGATAAACCACTTACCGCTTCCCTGCCGAACTCAAATGATTTTAACTTCTTTTGCATAATTTCATCGCGTCTATTTTCCAAGATAACATGCTTGCATGTTTCGACGTGATATGCATCGATCTCCTTTGATCAGATGATCTCCACCCTTATTCGTTGATCCCATCGCATGTTGTATGAACCAATCGTAGACTGCCACATCACCTTCTGCATTGACATCATCAAGAGCCTGTGACTCTTTCCCAGGTTGCCACATGTCCTGTTGACGTAGGCATTGACTTTTTCGCCTAAATATTTAATTGGCTCTAATTTCTTAATTCGAACTCAGATTTACTCGTCGTTTGAACCGTTGGCTTCGTATTAACGAGCACTTCAACATGATTCCACTTTCACCTATATTTGAAGACTTTTGATCTGGAGGATTTTCTGAATACATTTTGGATCACTCGTCCCCACTGGAAGCTTTTGATCCACCAAAAGTTGGTTTTAGCTATCTAGTAAGTGAGGATAATGTTCCTTCACCTTTCCAATCTCTATCCATCATGCTTTACTTGGATTTGTACCTTTGAGTCCAACTCGAAGATACTCAACGTTCCCCCGTCGTGAAGTTCTTATCCTCCTGTCAAGAATTGTGTCCTCCTATAACTCATTGAGATACTCAGGCAATATATCTTTAATGGAAGGTAGGTGACCTTGCTCTTCGGGATCTTCAACCAATGAAGGTTCATACAACCGCAAGTTTTCAACATTTATGACAAAATAGATTTGCATATAAGCTGGTAGATCTAGGCAGAAAGCATTTTCACCAATTTTATCAAGTATTTTGAAAGAACCATATCTAATTGGTTTCAACTTTTTACCTTCCCCTTGCAGTCTTTCTTTGCTGATGTACAACCATACTTGATCACCAACTTGAAAACTATGCTCAACTTGATGCTTGTCATGTCACACCTTATACTTTGCTTAGCTCTTTTCCAGCTTTTCTTGTACTACCTGGTGAATTTCCTGGATTTGTTCAATGAACTTGGTTGCTTTGTCCACATCACTGTGTCCATCAACTGCTATGTCTTTACCAAAGACAAAATCCAAGGGAGACTTTGGTATAAAACCAAAACAAGTCTCAAAAGGAGATCTCTGAGTAGAAGAATGTTTTGCATGGTTGTAAGCATGCTGCAAATAACTCAAATGCTCATCCCAAAGTTTGGGATGCTTGCTGCAATATCCTCGAAGCAACTGTATCATTGTCTTGTTGACCACTTCTATCTGACCATCTATTTGTGGATGAAATGTCATGTTCTTCTTTAACCTTGTGTACATTAACTCCCATAGACTTGACCAAAATTTCCCAACAAATCGAGAATCTCGATCAGATAAAATAGAAGTGGGTAACCCAAAATGAACCCATACATTTTGAAAGAACAATTTTGCAATTTGTTCAGCTATGACCTGTTTATTACATGGTATCAAAATATACATCTTACTGAACCTATCCACAACTACATACAAATAATCATGACCCTTTCTAGACTTTGGAAATCCCCCAACAAAGTCCATGGAAACACTTTGCCAAGGACGAGAAGGAATTAGAAGTGGAGTATACAAGCCTAATTTTCTATTACTTGGCTTGCTTGTAGCACACATAGTACATCCTTTAATATATCTAGAAACTGTCTCATTCATTCGTGGCCAATAACAAAACCTTTGTAATTGTGCAACTATTTTACGTACACCAAAATGACCTGATATGAGAGAAGTATGTGCTTCTCGAATTATATTAACTCTTCCAGTTTGTGGAATGCATAACTTTCCCAAATGATATAAGAGTTTGTCCTTTATATAATAATCCAATTCTTCTACCTGCTTTCCATGACTTAAAGTTGCATATACATCCTTAAAATCTGTGTCTTGAGCATATTGTTCAATGTAACTTTCATGAATTACTGAATTATGCTTAAGTATTGTGGATTCATTTATAATTGGTCTTGATAACATGTCTACAACCTTATTATGTATGCCCTTCTTATATCTGATAACAAGATGAAAATATTGTAGAAAACCCATCCACCTGTAATGCCTCGATTGTTGCAATTTAGTTTGTGAGTGTAAATATTGAAGTGGTTGATGATCCGTGTGTATGATTGTTTCTTTACCCATTATGTAATGTTTCCACTTTTTAACACTCTGAACTAATGCATACAATTCTTTATCATATGTACGATAGTTAATTATTTCTGATGTAAATGTCTCAGAATGAAAGCATATAGGCTTTCTGTGTTGCATCAACATTGCCCCCATGACATATTCACTTGCATCTGTCTTGATCTCAAATGGATGTTGAAGATCTGGTAGTGCTAGTACTGGCGCTGTACTGATCCTTTCTTTCAATGTGTGGAAGGCTTTCTATTGTTTGCCTCCCCACTGAAACACCTATTTCACACTTGTCAAAGCATGTAAAGGGGTTGCAATCAAAGAAGAGTTAGCAATAAACTTTCTCCAATATTGCGCTACCCCTAAGAAACTTCTAACTTCTGTAGCAGTATTGGGTTTAGGCCAATTTACTATAACTTCAACTTCAAAGATGTTCTGTCAAATTCACATTTTGATAGTTTCACATAGAGATTTTCTCTTTTTAAAACATCTAAAATCTGCTTTTCATGCTTACATGTTCATCCCATGTTTTACTAAAAACAAGAATATCATCTAAATAGACTATTACAAAATCATCAATAAATGGTCTAAATACATCATTCATGACTCGCATAAACATAGCTGGAGCATTAGTTAAGCCAAAAGGCATAACCATCCATTCATAGAGTCCTTGCTTCGTTTTGAAAGCAATCTTCCACACATCTTGTTCTGCAACTCTAATCTGATGGTAGCCGCTTCGCAAGTCTAATTTAGAGAAGTAAATTTCATCTTTTAACTGATCTAATAAATCATCAATACAAGGAAGAGGATAACGATTCTTTATTGTGATTTTATTTAGTGCTCTAAATCAATGCACATTCTCCACAAACCATCTTTCTTTCACACCAACATAATAGGTGATCTGCACGGTGATGTGCTTGGTCGAATAAACCCTTTATCGAGCAACTCCTGTACCTACTTCTTTATCTCTGCATTCTCTAGAGTTGATAACCTGTACATTCCAATGTTAGGTAGTGGAGCATCTTGTTGCAAATAAATCTCATGTTCTATCTCTCACTTGGGTGGAAGCCCTTTAGGCTCCTGAAACAGAATAACATAATCGGAAACAATTTTAACTAGATTTGCTTTATGTTTAGGATTATAGCCTTGGAATGCATAAGATTTATCAATATCCTTTGCTTTTACAATCATAAGTAAAAATTGTTTACTTGAATTTACAATTCTTTTCATCTATCCTGAATTTATGAGAGAGAATTTATCTTTGAGTCTATACTCAATTCCATCCTTAGTGAGTTGATACTTATTTTCAGCTCGATAGAAGATAGCTTTTCTATTATACAAGTATGGACTTCCTAATACAATTCCACATATGTCCAATGGGACTATATCTAACTCAACCTCATCTACAAATGTTGACGCAATAGCAAAATGAAGTTTACATTGTTTCATGACTTGTAGTCTTTTTTTATCACGCACCCAACCTAATGGATATGGCTTTTTATGAGGTTTTGTTTCTAGACCCAACTTCTTTACAATTGTTTCAGAAATCAAATTGACTTATGACCCACTATCAAATAAAGTATCAATTTTAATGTGCTTGGAAATGACTCTAATATGAAATAGCTCATTTATTTTCCTCTCATAACTTTCATTATCAACGGAATGCAAAGAATTACTTGTAGATGCTTCAGAATATTTACCTTTTATACCTATAGTTGTACCCGTTGTCTCGCCACCTTAGTCTGATCCCAAGTCCTTTTGAACAACAACAACATTCTTTCACTCTTTACTCCTGAACTTCTTAGGATTCAATTCTGGATGCAAAGACCAGCAGTGTGCCTCATCGTGTCCTTCCTTCTTACAATGAGTGCATGGAGGTTTATCCTTCTTTGTAGTGTTTGTCTTCCTCTCCTTCCATTTCAGTTTCTTCTTGCCTTTATTATTGCTTTCAATGGGTTTGGATGATTTCCCAACATCTGGGATTACATTTTTACCTCTAGCCTCTAGATGAGTTGCTTGAACTGATACATCATCTAAGCTAGTTGGATTAAACATAAGTATATTATGCCTCAAATAACTATGAAGACCACCTATGTATTTTAACAATGTCTCTAGTGAGTCCAATGATATGCCTAATGTTAAAGCTCTCTTACGGAATTCCTGAGTATAACTCTGAACACTTTGACCTTTTAGTTGTCATAGTGTTTGCCAACTCATCATTGCTTGTTGCATATAAGCCAAAGGATAAAATTGTTTTTTAATGGTAGAAACAAATTCATTCCAAGTTGATATTATTTTACCATGTTTTTGGAGATCTGCTCATGTCTTGCCTTCCCACCATACAAGTGTGGTTCCTCCCAGTCGAAGTTTAGCAAGCTGGATCTTCTTCCTTTCTGAGTCAACTTTCTGCACCGTGCAATATACATAAATTTGCCTTATCCAATTATCAAGCTTTTCAGTATTAAGTTCTCCATCATAAATTGGCAAATCAATTTTACATCTAATTTTATCAAAGAGGATTTCTTTTTCTTCTTCTTATAAGAACTAGTTTTATGAGAAGAAGATGATGATGATGACGATGATGGTGATGATGGAGGAGATGGAGGAGGCTTTTATCCTTTTCCTTTATCTTCTTTATCTGGAGGAATAAAAAGAAAAGGTTCCTTTGCTCCTTTGTCTTGTTTAGGTGATGAAGTTCCTTCACCTTTGCCCTTTTTAAACTCATTATACATCTCTTCCACCATTGCGCGTATCGTCATAAAACTATCCAAGAATTGGGATTCTAACCCAAGTGGAGTTTCATATGCCATCCTTCTTTGTGAAAAGACCCTACCAATCTATTTATTCGCCTCAACAAGTTCTCCTTCACCTCGTCGGAGCCTCAACCTAGTAAGCATTCAAATCTCCAAACACACTTGTCAAACCTTTAAAAACTTTAAGCTCTGATACCACTTGATCCGATATTGAAAAAGGTATTATAGACTATGTGTGAAGTTGCCTATGTTACTTTATGCAACAAATCGAAAAGATTGTGAATAACATAAACACTTAAAACAATTAGAAAACACATTCAAACCATCAACACAATCAAATTTAATAAAGGAGTTCACGAGACTGCTTGGCTATGTCTCTTGATCCTTTCGCTTCCAGTGCTGACCTCTCTATTATGTCTTCAAATTGTTGTTACAATTTGACTTTGACCTGGGTTGATGTTGCGAACATATTTTTGAATGTTATTGGGTTAATTTTGTTGGATGATTTTGTATTGGGCTCATTGTACTCTCTGTTGAATATTTTATGACAATCTAATATAAGAAGAATTTTCAAAGGGTTTTCCCACTTGTGTGGTTTTTCTCAGTCTTTGACCAAATCTGGTGTCTCTTGTTAATGTGTTGATTATATCCTTTATCATTTCATTTACCATTCTATCTTCAATTATTGTTGATGATTGGAAAGATTATTTGTTATTGAAAAGACAGTTAATTGAAAAATTGAATTAGGCTAAAAGTAATTGAAACAACATAGAGCAGTCTAAAATTTAACATGGTATCAGAGCTAAGGTGGAGGACAAGCCCAAAAGGAGACAAGCATTGAAGCAATCATCTTTGGAAAGCTAAAGGAGCCTATTTATCCAAGTCAAGATGTATTCCTCTTTCTTCAAGGAGCGTGAGAAATTGGGCAACTCATCTAACTTTGTTGCCCGAATGATCAGGTTGGAGATCATAGCTGATAACAATGACATTTTGGAATACACTCAAGGAAAAGTACCCGAGCCTCCGAAGAATGCTTCCATTGCTACCAAGAACAAGCACAAGAAAGTTGGGTTAAAAACAAAGAAAATTATAGTTGATGGTTTACAAGATAAGTTACTTGCATATGTTGGAAATTTGAGGAAGTCTAAGGACATGTATGATAAGATACTTGACATGTACGAAGTCAACAATTTGATGAAATCATCTCCTTGAAAGATCAACTCAAAGACATGAAGATGAAGAAAGGAGAGTTTGTGCAATCCTACATTATGAGGATATCTCGTCTTAAAGATCACTTGCAAAGAGTTGGGGAAATTGTGCCTAACAAGGAATTGGTGATTGTAGCTCTTAGAGGTCTCCCTCCCAATTGGGAAACCTTCATTACTACTACAAGCAACAACAATACCTTTCTATCATTTGATGAGATTGTTGGAAAGCTCACTCAAGAAGAATTAAGGATGATCTCAAGAAGAAGGATTCAAAAGCATGAAGAGGGAGATGTCATTGCATTTGTCACTCAAAACAAGAAGCAAAAAGGAAAAGAAGGTCCATCAAATTCAAGAATTCCTCCTCCTCAAAATGCAAAGAGAAGGAATGATAGAGCATCATCTCACATTGAATGCTACAATTGTCACAAGAAAGGTCATTATGCTCAAGATTGCCTCAAGAAGAACCATTGTCCATGCTACAACACTAGAAGCAACAACAACATGTTTGATGATCGAAGAAGAAGAGATCTCTGAAGGAATGATCGCAATGGAAGAGATGAAAGAAGAGAAGAGATGCTCCAAGTGATTACGAAGAAGATCATTGTCCTTAAAAGAAGACAAGATACTACAGGTATGAAAGTAATGTTGGCAGTCAATTTGAATATATTCTTATTTCTGCCCTCACTAGTTCTTCTCCTATAGATTCATGGGATAGTTGGTAGTTAATAGTGGGGCCACTCATCATTTCTCTGGGTGCAAGGAAGTTCTCTCTAATTTGGTAGAGAGGGAGTCAAATTTGAAAATTATTCTTGGAGACAACTCCGCTCATCCCGTTAAAGGCTTTGGGTCTGCCAAAATTTATTTGGATTTTGTGGAATCTATTTTGCTCCATGATGTGATGTATGTGCCAAGATTGAAGAAGAATTTGGTATAAATATCCGCCTTGGAAGATAAAGGGATGAGGGCTTCCTTCATCAAGGGAAATGTTCTTACTTGGCCCGTTGCATCACCCATGAGAGATGCATTCACATTGGGATCAATATTTGAAGGACTCTACATAGTTATTGAAATATCTCTTCTAGCATTGGTCCATGATATTAATCATCTAAGAGAGTTATGGCACTGAAGATTGGCCCATTTGCATTATGATGCTCTTTCGAAATTAAAGAAATTTGTCTCTGGTATTCCCAATGTTCAAGCCCAACATGATGGAATATGTCCAAGTTGTGCCAATGGAAAGAAGACAAGGGGAGCATTCCCCTATAGCAAGAACAATACAAATGACATCCTCCATCTCATTCATTCCAACATATGTGTTCTGATGCCCGTACATTCCATTGGTGCCCATCTCTATTACATCACTTATATTGATGACTTCTCAAGAAAGACATGGACATATTATTTGAAGCACAAGGATGAAGCCTTTAAAATGTTCAAGGAGTTCAAAGCTTCAAAGAATGAAGAAAATCAAGACATTCAGGTCTGACAATGGTGGAGAATACATTTCGAATGAGTTCATCGATTATTGTAATAAGGAAGGTACCAAGAAAGAGACGATTGTACCTTATAATCCTGAAAAAATGGAGTAGTTGAAAGAAAGAACATGAGTATTGTAGAAGTCACTCATGCAATGCTCACGATCAAAATTTGTCAAAGTTCCTTTGGGGAGAAGCAACAAATGTTGTTGTATATGTTCAAAACAGGGTGCCTCATCAAGCATTGGACAACACGACCCTTCAATAAGTGTTCAAAGGTGTCAATCCTGATGTTGGCCATCTATATATCTTTGGTTTCCCTGTATATTTCCATGTGTCGAAGGATAAAAGAAACAAGCTGGAAGCCATGGGAAGAAAAGGTACATTTGTTGGATATTGTGAAAACTCTAAAGCGTTTAGAATATGTATTCCTGGTTAAAAGAAGGTTGAAATTAGTAGGTATATAGTGTTCAATGAAGATGTTTCCCTTTAGAAAGAAAGGGACCTTCTTTCGCGTCCTCATCTTAAGAAGAAGAATGATGATATGGATATTTTAGATGGTACTTCCATGCTTGAATCTGAGACCGACATTGTTGATGACCCCATGGATCCCTTAGATCCTCCTCCATGTGATTCCCCTGCCAATAAGAGGCCACTTTGGCTTCGTGACACATTACAGGATGATGAGAGACACATTCTCGTTCGAAGATCATTTAGAGAAAGCAAGAATCGATGCAGGTATCAGGGATATCCTGCAACCATGAACACTATGATTCAAGACGAACCTCCCACCTTTGAATAAATCGTGAAAGAAAAAGTTTGGAAGGATGCTATGGCTAAAGAATATGAATCAATTATGAAGAATTGCGTATGGGATGTTGTGCCGAGACCAAAGGGGAAATCCTCCGTGACTTTAAAGTGGTTATTAAAGATTAAACATGGAGTTTATGGTAGCATTGTGAAATATAAAGCAAGTTTCGTGGCCTGAGGATTCTCCTAGAAAGAAGGAGAAGATTATGATGATATATTTGCACCTATGGCTCAATATATAACCATTTCTTCAATAGTTTCTTTTGTCATGAGTCAAGGACAGACCCTTCATCAGATAGACGTGAAGACAACATTCCTCCATGGAATGTTACAAGAAGAAGTGTACATCGAGTAGCCACAAGGATTTGAAGTAGAGGATCGAAAAACACATGTTTGCAGGTTGAAGAAGGCATTGTATGGTTTGAAGCAAGCTCCTAGAACATGGTACACCCACATAGACAATTATTTGGGGAATCTGGGATTCACAATAAGCAATGTCGATCCCAACCTCTATTTCAAGGTAGTCCAAGGTATGTCGTTGATTTCGGTTTTATATGTTGACGATTTATTCTTGACAAGTAGTGAGCCCCTGATGATCGAGTGTAAGAGGGAGTAGGCCTATGAAGCTGAGATGAAAGACCTTCGAATCATGCACTACTTTTTAGGCCTTGAGTTGTGGCAAAGGCTTGGTGAGATTTTCCTTTCACAAGGAAAATATGTTGTGAAGTTGTTGGAGAGATTTGAAATGACATAATGCAAATCTTTGCCCACATCGATGGAAATGAATTTCAAGATGTTATGTGGAGAAGTTGCCGGACTTGATTTAGTGAATCCATCTGAGTATAGATAGTTGATTGGGGCTCTGATGTTCTTAGTGAACACACATCCACACATATGTTATGCAGTGAACACATTGAATAAATTCATGACAAAACCTCTTCATGCACATTAGATTGTTGCCAAACACATTCTGAGATATTTGCATGGGACGATCAACCTTGGTCTGAGATATTATGCCAGAGATGTTTGACTTCATGGATATACTGATGTTGACTAGGCATGAAACATTGTTGACATGAAGAGTACGTTTGGGTGTTGTTTTAGCCTTGGATCTGCCATGATATCTTTGATGAGCAAGAAGCATAAGTCTGTAGCATTGAGTGCCACCAAGGCAGATTGCATTGTCGCTAGCATGGCTAGTTGCGAAGCAGTTTGGTTGAGGAAGCTCTTTTGAGAGCTATTTGATAGACACTACATTGATATATTGTGACAACAAGAGTTATAGATTAGCAAGAAATTTAACAATTGACTTCCAATTTAAAAGGAAATATAACCTATTGAAAGGAAATGAAAAACTAAAATAAAATTCTATCCATGAAGACATCTAAAATGAGCACACACGCTTTCTAAGAAAGAAAGACACTTCCGAGAGGAAATATCTAGGAAAAACAGTCAATTATGAACTAGAAAGCAATGGAATTTTTAATCTATTGAATTGAAATGACAGTTCTATTTTAGGAAGAATAAATGTGATTTTATGAAACCAATTCTATGTTATGAAAGCTTTTTAAAGTTCCAAGTTTATTCTAAATTATAGTCTAATGGACCGTGAATATTAATCTATTCTACGAAAAACATAAAGCTTATTCTATAAAAATTCAATTGACACTTATATTCTAGAAAGCAGTAAAATTTTGTTTCTAAAAAAAGCAATAAAATTCTATTTCTAAGAAAGCAAATGAACTCTGTGGTATGGAAAGTAAAGGCAGTCTATTATATGACAATAAGTAAAGGATTGAACTGAAATTGCATCTATTAAGGAAAATTGAGATTACTGGTGTGTGTGTTCAAAACTTAGAACCACTTAAGTTTGTTTATTATCTCTAAATCTGAGACAATTTAAATAAAAAACAACTAAATAAATATTTTGGTTGTTTTAGGTTATTGTTCAAGCAATTGATCTACAAAAGAACAAGAAAAAAAATGAGCATAGAAAGAGTATGAAAATGGTGCATAAAAACAAACATTTAAGTCTAAAGCTTTAAATAAAACAAAGCATTAGAAATCAAGTGAATTCTGAATGAAAATCAACATAATCTAGCTCATACTTCTTTAGGGGGGCCTCCTAAGATGCACGAGTAATTGTGAAACACATATCACGAACTTTAATCAACCACCAATACATATAAAAGCACAACCATAACTGAGGTTATATTATTGGAAGTGCATACACAAACTTTTGCAAAATAGTAATAAGTTTGGAATTTAACTTGACTATCAATACTACTTGTTCACTTCTAAGTGAAGCAATTTATAAAGTTTTCAAATAACAATTCTAAGAGTCAATTGGCTATAAACTAGATATATAAAGTGACATCTTAGTAGTTTATTCCTAACATTTTTTTTCATGATTTGCTATCAGAGAAGCGAATCGTGAAACGAACACATCATCGATCTTCATATCTTGTTCTTTCTTCAAATCATAAGATCTCACTCGCTTGACAAGAATCTCGCTCGCTTGATGTTCTTCCTTCTAAATATGCACTAGGTAGTTCTTTGACCAAGAGTTTGACTTTAGTTTTGCGGTTGATCCATGGACTTCCATATGTGTCTAATAGGTGGATCACAATCTCGACATCATTTGGCAACTTCCTAAATGCTTCGGCTAATTTATAGCTTATGGAATCTTATAGGACCTTTGAATTAGCTGCAATATGTTAGTGGAGCTGTGGAATATGCAAGATTTAGTAACTTATGCTTAATCAAATCAATTTCATAAAGAAAAACATATAGATTTGAGACAACAATGTGTTTTTACCTTATTATTTCTTTTTTTTTGCTAAAGCAAGAGTTGAACCTTCTATATCATTAATTCAAAAGATAAGTTAAAAAGTGTACATAAACCTGTCATTTTAGATCACAGGAGAACAGGTAAACCTGCCAAGGACAAGGACCCTTCCACTAACACTCGGAAGCCCAAAACTCGTGGAAAAACCTAGAAGGACAACCACAAACCAGTCAAAACACCCCCCGGAGCCTACCAACGTCAGCGATCCTACTCAACCTCCCAATGAACACAAAGGAAGGAAAGGACAAGACGTGCCCTCGGTAAATGGAGAGAAGGCCCGATGGGCCCCACTAAATAGCGCGAACCATCCAAACCGTCCAGCCAAGTTGCCAGATCCTACGGCCAGGAGCAATATTGTTGCGCCGAAACTTTTACCTTATTATTTCATTTGCATGGCTCTTATGGATTTTAATTCAAAATAGAGGGTATGGTGATGTGAAGATGAGTGAATAAATGAGTGAAATATAAGAGATAATCTGTCAAAAAGAGGCAATTTTTGAGGCTCGACATTCCCCCATGCTCAAGGTTTTGTATGTCCTCGTGCATTTATGGGTGACAATAATTCAAAATTGCATTAGTATTTTCAGAGAGTTGCTTCAGAATCTTGGACCAAGATGTCCAAATTATTTTGAACTCTTTTGTTCTACACAGTTACTGACCATCTTAATTTCCTCATTAGTAACTTAGCTTTTAATCCTTTAATCTTTTGTTGAAGTAACCTGTTGGTTTTCTAGAGCTTTTGATTATTTTTTATACTAGTAACACATGTGTATGAGAATTCTCTCATTATGTTCCTTGATCAATTGATTTTCATCTTTGATATTATTATTCAACAACTCAAGCTCATATATTTCCTTTTTTCAATGTTCTAATAAATTCTTGTTCTGTATGAGGAATATTTACTTCTAGTTCAGGCTTATAAAAAATTGGAATATTATCATATAAATCTTGTTCAAAGGGATATTTTACCTCTTCTTATTGTGCCCCCTTCTCTAATGACTCAAAGTAGTCATATGCTTGTTGTTGGATAAAATCTACTTCTCGACTCTCTGTTGCAGAAGACTTTGGTGGAAAATTTATTTCTTTAATATGTATGATTTTAGGTGAACTTGGGTTGATTTGCTTTGTCATACTTCTTGTGATTCTTTTATTCTTTCTCCCTTAATATTCAGGTTCCTCTACCCTTTGCACAATTCTTCTTTTAGCACTTTGTCTTAGAGGTTTTGATGAATTACTAATGTATGTCTTCAATGATTCTTCTTGTTCTTTTGTTTTATTGGATTTCTTTCTTCTAACATCTTTTGGTTCATTTCTCTTTTGCTCTCAATTACCTCGTTTATTTCTAGGTCCGCCTCTTGAGGGTTTTGCTTGAGTTACTAGTGCCTTGGGTGTAATATCCTGCTCCAAATCTTTGGCATTATGGATTTTTGTCTCTATCATATTGTTGGCAACCAAATCCTCACTTTCTTTGATTTCTTGCTCAAGGTTATAGTTTAAGGAAACCCTTCTTCAACTTCTTCTTATACTATGGATATTTTCTTCATCTAAACTTTCAATAATGTGATTTATAACCAATAATTTTTTCCATTATCATTGTTAGGTTTTGATTCTACCTCGACGAGTATTTTGACTAACCCTTGATGATACAAATCCCCGTCAATATTCCTTGAATCCCGTTGAATATTAAAATCCAATTTCTTTAATCTATACGGTAGATAATATGACAAGTTTCTTTACCCTTTGTGAAATGTATCAGTAATCGAGCATGGTAAAATAACAGGGTTCCATATCTTCCCTCACAAGTAAGGAATTTTTGCATAACATGTAGTAGATCACACCATTTTCTTTTCAATGCAAAAACTGGAATGCCATTTTTAAATGTTGAGATATCCATACCTGGATTGTGCAAGAAAGATCTCCATGTTTCATGACTAAGTTAGCTTCAACTTGATGTCTCTAATATCTACCTCGACCCCCATCAAATGCTCTTGCAAACACCCTTGTTACCTCTACCTCATATCCCTCAATTTTTTCAAAGAACTTCAACCAAACTATTTTCTTCAATTGTCTTCTGACTTTTGGATAAGAAACTAAGAACTTTGCCCCTACAGGTCCATGTCAGATTATGACTCCCATCGTTGCGAAGGAAGTTTTGCCCTCAAATTGCTTATTCGATGATCTATCACAGAGATCAGTGGGAAATGGATGGTATAATGAAATCAGTGAGGGGTAATGATTTTAATGGAAATGAGAGACTTTGTGGTAGTGTTGTGATGGGACTCTCCTATCATAATTGCCTATTGATTTCTTGATAAGATCCTTGATTTGCGAGATAGGCTTCAAAACTTTGTGTTTTTTGAATAGGATAAGAAGACCTTTGGGATACGATGGAACGAAATGGTAGGAAATGAGTTTATATTGTGACATCCTTGAAATACATGGTTTTATATGAGCCTTTTTAATGTTTACAAACTAGTCCATATATTAACTCAAATTTCTATAGTTTATACTTCAATAAAATTGTTTTACTATACGCAATGTTTTTTTTTAGACAAAAACGGTTGTTTTATTTATGAGGCGTCAGCTATAATGCAGCTGGAGAATACATCATTTTCCTGGAGAATCCAGCGGTTACACAACCCTGAAAGAACCGAAGCCAATCGTTTCCCTTTCGGATTTATAGCCTTTCTCTGATTGCTGGAAGGCCCGGTGGCAGTAGCTCTCCCCAAAGCCGCAGGCTGATTCGACCGTCTCAGAACTCCGGCAGTCTTCTTCTTGTAGATTCTTTGGATACCCTTACAGCAGAGAGAATGCGCAAGGCGAAAATTTAGCAGCAAATCCAGCGAGCTCTTTTTAGGGGATGTTGCAGAAACAGTCGAGCTGGTTGACTGACATCGAACCTTTGCTTCGCAAAACGCCTTTGTTGGCTTCCATATCTGCTTGGGAGTTTAAGTTCCTGAGGATGTGATAGAAGGAGATCTTGTGAAATTTGGGCAAAACAGATCTGATTCTCCTGAGGATGGTTGATAACTGGAGCTGCGAAGGATTCTTTTTGGAATGCAGAGCCTGAATAACAATTATGGAGTCCCCAAAAACTGATATGGAACAGACATTGCCTTTGATCGCTTGTGAGAGCCCCTGCCACAGAGCCAGAGCCTCCGCTCTGTTGTTGGATTCCTTGCGTTATCCCCAGGCAAACCTTAGCTGCACTGAGCCATCCGGGCACAATAGAACTCCGCCTCCACCTGCGAAACCGGGATTGCCTTTGGAGGCCCCATCAAAAAACAGGCAATGCTCATTCAGAGCCGACCTCCATTTTATGAACTCTTGCTCCTCCAGCCTGATTTCCCAGTTATAGGGAACGTTGATAGCGATGGCAGCCTCACCTTTATGATTTGGGACCAAACTGTTCAGCCAGAGTTCCTCTTCTCTGTTCAGGGCTTTCCCAGGTTTTTTGGAAGTGTTGGCATCCAGAGTTTCTCCTAAAAGAGCTTTAATTTTGGTGATGACTTTGAGCGGGTTGCAGCTTCCATTTCTGAAAAGTCTGTTATTCCTTTCCAGCCACAGCTTCCAACAAACGAACTTGGGAATCCAGAGCCAGCAGTTTTTGAGAAGGATATTTTTGGAGAGACCGTATGGCGACAATTTGCTCCAGGACTGGAAAAGGTTTTGGATTTTTCTCGGGAGATTGAAGTTATCAGCATTTAACATGAGGACTCCCCTCCAGTCTTCTGATGCAAAGGGGCAAGTTAAGAACAAGTGATCAGCTGTTTCTTCCTCTGACTTACACAGATTACACCAGGATGGACCTTCCATACCGCGCCTACGGAGATTATCTCGAGTGAGGATACTATTATGAGCTAATGTCCAGCAGAAGAAATCTATTTTGGGAAGAGAGGGGGAATCCCAAATAAACTGCCATTGAGCCGGGTTTGGGGGAGCATTTGGAATGGCCATGATGCTTTTGTATCCTTCAGCAGCAGTGTACGAGCCTGTGACAGATCCCCACCCTCGCTTGTCTTTTGCTGAAGCTTTTACAGGGGCTTTCCCTTGAAGCTTATCCAATAGAACAGAGGCTTCACCCTCCAGCCATTGAGGGACCTCCCCCAATTGCCAGCTTTCGCAAAGACCATCTTCCGACCAAGAGGAGATATCCCAAAGAGTGTTCAGGTTGCGACCTTGCAGCCAGTTTCTGATATTAGAAATTTTTTCCTCCCGGTTCATCGGATGGTCACCTAGAATAGGATCATCCCAAATTCTTATTTTTCGCCCATTACCTGGAATCCAATACAGTTTTCGACTAAAATGATCCCAAGCTTTGATGCAGAGACTAAAGACAGGAGAGCCTTTAGTGGAGCGAGGCGGCTGGTCCAGACATCTGAGGCGCTTCCCATGGAAATATTTTCTCCACAGGACCTTCTTGCTCCAGCTAATTTTCCCAGAGACAATGTCCCAAAGCAGCTTGGTTCCCAAGGCCAGATTTTGAGTAGACAGATCGCGGATTTGTAATCCTCCTTCCATGAATGGTTTTTTTATAGTGTCCCATTTAACAAGGTGCAACCTTCTTTCATTGTTTTTCCCCCCTTCCCACAGGAAGCGTCTGAGCAATTACTATACGTAATGTTACCTTCTCAAATTATCTCACATTTTTTCTTTGAAATTGATTTGCTTGCAGGTCCAAAATACTTTTTTTGATGAATCAACTATGAAATGTCCAATTGGCTACAAGATGTTACTAGTCTTAAGAATTTTGTTTGAATTCTTCGATGATACTTGTTGTTGCTGGTGGTGAGGATGTTGAGGATACTGATGATGCTGATGAAATCTCATTAAAAGAGAAATAAATTCTTCAAATAATTAGTTTAGCTAAAAGATTATTTCCAAAGAGGAAAGGAAAAAGGGGAAATGCAAGTTGCCAAAAGTCTTGGTTTTCAAATAGGATTTTTTACGTAGTTTATGCCAACAATATTGGTTTTCATAACTATGCATTATTATCATATTTTTTATTATTTATTTATTATTATTATTATTATTATTATTATTATTATTTTTTTTTTTTTTTTTTTTTTTTTTTTTTTTTTTTTTTTTTTTATTTTTATTTATTTATTTTTTTTTTTATTTTTTTTTTTTTTCATTATACATGTAGAAAATATATCAAACTTCTTTGGTAGTAGAGGAGAATAATTGCCTTTTTCTACCAATTTCAAATTAGAACTTTCTTGCAGAATTTGAATAAATTCTTCTCTTGTTAAGGGCTTGTGATAGAGCTTTAATTTATGCCCATTAACAAGAAAAGTAATCACTTTTTCATCAACAGTCTTAATTGTGACTACTCCATTGAAATTTCCCTTGAAAATATTTAAATTTGGAATAAAAAATAAGGCTTGGTTTGAACTTTTTGACCTTTATAATCTTGTCATGGAATTTTGTCTTTTGTTGTTGGATTATTCTTGTCCTTTGAATGGAATTGTGTGTAATCTCTTCCAATTCATTTATATGTGCCAATATTTACTTTTGGGCTTTAGAGAGATCTAGCCCCAATTTTATTGTTGTTTTGTAGGTCTCCACTTGGAATTCAATAGGAAGTAAAACTTGCTTCCCATAGAAAATCTCATAAGGAATATGTCCTGTGGTATTCTTCCATGTGGTTCGATACGCC
The DNA here is from genome assembly GCA_000404065.3 of Pinus taeda. Taxonomy (NCBI): domain Eukaryota; kingdom Viridiplantae; phylum Streptophyta; class Pinopsida; order Pinales; family Pinaceae; genus Pinus; species Pinus taeda. The sequence goes on from APFE030575264.1 coordinate 30,732, forward strand.
CATAGTTCTTATGGAAGTTTGTCTGCCCAATGTCTTCTATGTAGATGCACAATATTGGTCAATATGGCTTCAAGAACTTTGTTTGTGGATTATAGTTTTCCATTGGCTTATGGATGATATGGAGTGGATTTGTGATGCCTGATCTTGTATTGCTCCATGATCTTCTACATTGGCTTGGATGTAAATTGTGCACGCTAATCTATCACAATTTATCTTGGTACACCAAAATGAGTGAAAGTATCCTCAAAAAGAAATGTAACAACAACAATTCAGAAGCAAAATTTAGTGGCTTAGCCTCTACCCATTTAGCAATAATCAGTGCATACAAGTATGTACTCATTTTGCTTGGATGGAGGATTAATGGGTCAAACAAAATCTAGAGCCCATTTCTTAGAAGGTTCCATTAATACCTATGGTTATAGAGGCATCTCATTTGATTGGTTAGGTTTTCCCATCCTTTGATAATAATCACATCTTTTGACATATTCTTTGGCATTCTTAAAATGAGAAGGCCAATAATATCCCAAAAGAAGTACTTTATATGCAGTTTGTCTATCAACAAAATTCCCTCCACAAGGTTCATCATGACATGCTTTAAGTATCTTAGGTGCTTCATCTTCTCGAACACATCTTCTAATCATCAGATCAACTCATGTTCTGTATAGTTATCCTTCTATCCAAGAATAGGGTGCACTTGCTTTGATGACTCTTTATCTTTCTTTTGTTGATAGCTGAGAAGGAAACTTTCTTGTAGCCAAATTATTAGCAATATCTGTAAACCAAGGAGTTTTATTAGATATTGCAAAAATATATTCATCAAGAAAATTATCTACTACAAGAGTATTAGTATTATCATTTTGCATCTTGGAGAGGAAATCAACAACTGCGTTTTCTTTTCCTGACCTATCTAAAATGGTGATATTAAATTCTTGCAATAGTAAAACCCATTTAGTAATACTACAATTAGCTATTGGTTTATTCATAAGATATCTAATGACATAATTATCTGTGTGAATAAAGGTCTCATACTCAATGATGCAGTGTCTAAACTTGTTGATAACATGAAAAACTATTGAAAACCCCTTTTCTGTGACTATATAATTCAGCTCTATAGGAGTTAAATTTTTACTTGTATAATATATAACATAGGGAGTTAAGTCTTTTTGTCCTAATGCAACCCCTAAAGTTGTATATGAGGCATCAATAGAATATGAAATGGAAGGGAGCAATTTGACCCTCTTTGAATTGTCGCCTCTGAAATTTTATATTTTAACACTTCAAAAGCTTTTTGACAATCAAAATTCAAATGAAATTCACAATCTTTAGTCAGTAATTTGAAAAGAGGTGAAGCAAGCTTTGTGAAGTTTTATATAAACCTTTCGTAGTAACCTATGAATCCAAGAAAACTTCGAACATCCTTTTGATATGTAGGTATTGAAATCTTGGAGATGATTTCAACCTTTGATGAATCCACTTTGATTCTAGAACCTAAAATATGACAACCAAAACAATTCCTTCATTTACCATCATAAAGAATTTTTCATTACTTAATGAAAGATTAACTTCTTTACATTTAACAAGTATTTTTTCCAATTTTTCCATAGCTTCATCAAAAGTATTTCCATAAACGGTAAAATCATCCATATAGACGTCTACACAGTCATGGATTAAGTTAGAAAAGATACCTAATACTGCGGTTTGAAATGTAGTAGGCACATTGCATAAACCAAAGGGAAGTACTATGTTAGGACTAAGTTTGTACCTTCCCAAATGTTTTGATGATCAGTTGACTACATCATTTAGAAATAGTAAAAGGTTAAGTATTGGGTTATGTTAAAAAAAATTGTATGGAAGGGTGGCATGAGGCTTAGAAGCATTTTAAAAAGGTTTATTTATGTTATGTCTAAGTTTTTCTTAAGTTTTGCAACAAATTGGAGCCTATTGAATGTAGACAATTGGCGCTACGAAATATTTTTGTAGTGCCTATAGTTGGTGTTAGGAAAATATTTTGCAGCACCTACAGGTCATGCTACAAAATATTTTCGTAGCGCCCACACAAAATATAAAGTTAAAAGGTTTCTAACCGCCCTTTGAAGCATTTCAAGCGCCCAAACTATTTTTAAAGTAATTTAAATCATGTTAAAGCATGATGTGAGATTTGGTGGACTTTCCAAGCATTAGAGAAGGTTTTAAAGTTAAACCCTAAAAATGTAGTTTCTTGTAAAAAGGCCATTTCCAACGTTTCTAGGTACCCAGTTCATAGTGTACAAGAGAGATTTAGACAATGTTTACAACATGTGACCAGGAGATTGAATATAGTTGTAGTTCAGGACAATTAAAAAATTGGAAAATCTAGCCATATAAAGCGGTATGAGCTAGATGGCATAAGGTTTGAGGTCTATGAAGAGTTATTACCATTATTCAAATATTCATGTTGGAGACCGATTTTCCATCGTTTTAATGGATACAACTTGAGATGGTGTCACGATTTCATTCATTCCTTTGATGGAAGCACAACACTAGTTGGAAATTTGGAGTTTCCATTCTCTGAGGAGTCAATTGCAAAACTATAGGATTGCCTACTGAAGGAGAGAACTTGTTAAAAAAATTGAGGGTGCAGAATGTAGATTTGAATTTCTTTTTGAAGGAAAATTGTCAAAACCCTAATTGGAGTGTTGGAATCCATAAAAATATGTTGAAGCCTGAATGGACCAATGCTCTAAGGATTGTGCAGTAGTTATTTACGTGTGAAGGCAGGTACTCCAAAGTTTATTTATATCATGTGAGATTTTTATGTCATCTAGCTAGTTTTGGTAAAATGAGTCTGCCCTATTTTTTACATCAATTTTTTTTGAACATGACTACTAAGGCTAGAACTATAGATGAGTTGTTACCTCATGATGTATGCCATCATGGCTTAATTAAAATGTTGTATACCCATGAACTGAATAAACATGAAGAACAAATCAAACATAGGACTGTGAGGAACCTTGAACCCATAAAGTAGAAAAAGAGTAAAGTTAAAGCTCCTATAAAAAACCTAGCTCTAGAAACAGAGGTTGAATCTAGTCATCAAATCCCTGTGGAAAATCTTGCACAAAACCTTGTAATAGAACCAAAGATTAGGGTTTATGAAAGAAAAACCAGTGGACAACAAAAAAAAATACAAAAAGATGAAGAGTCATATCATATGGAGGTAGAAGACAAGAATGGAAAATGACCAAGCAAGAAAATATAAGAAACAAGCAGAAAAATAGTGTAACGACCCTCGTGAAAAGTTCATGTAATAAAAGTTAATAAAGGCGAAATAAGACCAGAGTTAAGAGACACTTATTCCAAGATGAATGTTGAGAAAATATATCCTAGTGGGCATCACCAAATGTGTGTTTTGGCTAAGGAAACAGGTAAAGGCTAAGGCAAAGACATTGAAAGGCAAAAAGGAATTTTTGGCACATTTATTTGTGAAAATAAAGGAAATTAGGAGAAAAGGAAGTTAAAAGGTCACAGGTTGCATGTGAAGAGGAAATTGAAGGAAAATAATGGAAAATGAAGAAATTAGAGGGCTAATGCATAAAAAGGCTTCCGAGGACGAGTTCATGGCTTTTGTCAAGTTCAAGTTTGGAGCTCTCTCATTATTCTTATAGTTTTCTTGGAGCACTCAAGGAAAGGAAAGGAAAAACAAGCAAGGAAAAAGGAAATGAAAGTAGCATTAAGCAACTTCTACAGGAATACTTGTAGGTAACCTTTTGCATGTGTGATTTCCTAGCTAGTTTGGACATGCATGGCTTTGCATGTTGGTGTATGGTTCTCTTGTTGGCAGTGGCATGGTTTTGTCGTGTGATGACAATGATTTTCATCCTAGCCTGGCTTTTTTCTGGATGCCATGCTATGTTGGGATGTTTATTTCGGTTTTAGAACTTTGGAATTTTCGGATGGATTTCGGAATCTGAGACGAAGGTGGTCACAGGGTTCATTCCCAAAGGCCTATGAATCCCTTGACTAGTTTTGGCAGGATACACGGTAAAACCTAACGGGGCAGTCTCAGTTTAGGGCCTAGTGATCCGAGTTTGGATTGTGGTAAAGCCTGAGAGACAAGGAGATGAAAATTTCCTCAAGGCTAGTGATGGATTCTGGATGGAATTCCATGTTTTGTTCGGTTGTGATCGAAGCACTGGTTTTGGTGTGATCACAATTGGATGAGGGTGGAGATGGTTTAACCTCTGGATTCCCTTGATTGTTCTTGGATTGGTTGTTCTATGAGATACCACATTCATGCTTGAAATATGGCATGAGGGTGACTGGTTGAGAGAGATTTGATTCAGCCATGTCTATGGTTGGGTGGTACATGGAAGTCCCGAACCTGGTCAGATCTACTTATGATTAATAAAAGCTAAGTTCTCTTACTTTTGCACTGATTTATATGTGGATTTAATGGTTGTCATATCTATGATATTTATATGGTTTTATGCTGGTTATAAGCATGGTTGAATGACTGGTTCATGTCATGTTTATTTCATATATTTACTTGTAATTGTTAAATAGATGGATGCAAGACCTAATTGATGATGTAGTAGTTCAATGGAGAAGGAGATAATCCTTCTGGTTATGTTTAATAAGTTGTTTTAGACATTTATGCTCTGTCTTATATCCTAAACCTGTAGGTTGCATTGATGCCAAATGTTTGAAAAAATATCTGTCTCGGTTGGGGATGCTCAGCCCTAGTCCTCAGGGTGATTTTGATTGATCAACATGGTTATCATGTTTTTAATGATTTTTGAAAGTTACAATAAGTTTTGGGCAGAGGCCAGGATTCTGGGCTAGAAAAGTGGCTCAAATCCCAGGATCACTGGCATAGAACTCGCAATTTTAAACCATAGTCGCTGGTAGGCAGGCCTGTGAGAGTGACTTTAGGTTGCTGCTCACTCCCTTGCCCATAGCATGAGAGCGACTGAGGTGTAAAAGCTGCAGAATAGTAGTGAGACCCAAGGACAGGCTGTCTGAGTGTCTGACTTGTCTCTTGAGGGGTCTGTTGATAAGGTTGGATGTCTGTATGTGATGTTTTGTCGATTCCACTTCCTTAAGGTGACATAGGAGGTCGAATCTAATTGTAGTAGCATCTCTCCTCATGTTTACCTTAGTTTACATGGTTACTTTGGGTAGACATAGGAGGGGGTGTTAGAGATTTGTATCGCAACATGGTTACACTCTATTTGGTTCATATCTGGTGCTATAGATATGGGTGAATATGTTGGTCATGCACGCATGTCAGTTGCGTGTGTGGCTCTTACACTTGCGTTCCATGTGCTTGTTTCATTGCATCGTATTGATAATGGTAGTAGTAAGGTTATCATGAGGAACTTGATGTCAGTTTTATGGAATGCATCGTCATGAGTATATGATGAGTTATACAATTACATGCAGCTTGATTACATCCTTGTATGTTGGGTTGCATTCTTGGTTATTTTATTGCATGCATCAATCTTGTAGGTTGATTACAAGAATTGATCGCTTATGCTTGACTACATGCTGTTATGCGTATGTGTGTTGATTAGGCATTGCTTATACAGGTTGATAGTTGCATGAGGCAATGTGTATACTCGAGTATTGGTTGTTTTCATACATGAGGACATAACATGCATTATTGATATGGCCTTGCATTGATGACTGGACCTTAGTTAGTATGATGGTTATGCGGTGATGCACTTATTGGTATATGTATATATGTTATTATGGTTATGTTGTACGTTGATTTGATGATCTTGTAGACAAGGTATCCTCCCCGAGCATGCTAAGATATGTTGATTTATGGTGATTTGGTTTAGCAAACATAGTATGCTTTGCAGGAAGAGATCATATGGCCAATAATGTGGTAGACTACATAGAATCTCCCTATGAAACAGATGGACAGTGTGGTGTGGGGCGCTCTTCTGACTTAGCAAACACCTTGAGAAGCTTGAAGGAAGAAATAAGGAGTTGCAAAGCAGACAATGAAAAAATCATGTACGGACAAGAGAAACAAGCAGAGGTGAATGAGATATTATTTCAGAGTTTGTCAGATTTGTAGTGACAGGACCTCTTCGAATCAACCATGGACATGAGGAAAGAACTAATGGGGCATATGGTAGAAGGTCTCATAGTAGACACAGGTGAGATAGATCTAACACTATTAGAGATGGCAGGTTGTTCGACACTCCGAATAGGAGAGGTACCGGACACAGGTATTACTCTAGTTCTAGTTTTGATAAACATCATGATTGTAATCATTATCATCTATACATGAGCAATGATAGGGGATATTTTCCGGATGATTTCAAGAAGGCAAAGCCACCTAACTTTGATGGAGAGTTGAAGAAATTGCAGGATGCAAAGGGTTGGTTGCTTGGCATGCATAAATTCTTTAGATTGCATGATTACTCAGAAAACATGAAAGCAAGGATAACCCTTTTCAGTCTCAAAGGTAAAGCGAATATTTGGTTGGAAGACATGAAGAATGTCAAGGACATACATGAGGATGAGTTGAATTGGCATGCGTTTGAAAGGCTCTTCAAGAAGAAGTACTTGTCTAAGAGGTATTATGGTGACAGAGCTAAGGAGTTTTATGAGTTGAGGATGGATTCTATGATGGACGAGGAGTATACTAGCAGAATTTTGGAGTTTTTGAGATATGTGCCTTACCTCAGAGAGGAGAAGGCCTAGGTTCAAAGATTCATCAGTGGATTTCCAATTGCATACAGAGACCAGATTGAGTTCAATGAGCCTAGATCAATGCAGGAGGCCATCCGAAAGTTGAAACATTGTTGTGAGCAGTTGAAGTGCAAAGTCTAGCCAAAGCATGACTAGAAAAGACATGAGAAAGCTAAAGGAAAATGGCCACCAAATAGAGGAAGACTTCAAGATGCAAGTGAGAAAGAAAATGCAGTTCCTTACAAGAGATTCAATAGATCTTAGAAGGTACATGGAGAGAAACAAGCTATAGGCAGTGCTAGGGAACCATTGCAATGTTGGATATGTGATAAGGATCATCATAAGAGGGATTGTTCGTAGTATCAGAGTGGTGGTAGACCCCAGATCTATAGTGCTCAGGAGGCGCATACAGTTGGTGATGTTGGTCATAGAATTCCTTAGATTTATGTAGCTATGGACAATAGGCAGGCGGATCATCAGGCATCGATCATTGAGATGGATGGTAAGCTTTATGATCAAGTTGCTTATATTTTGATTGATCTTGGATCTAACTATAGTTATATTAATCTTGACCTGGTGGATAAGTGTTGTTTGAGAAAAGAAGTGCATGCAAAACCTTGGTTGGTACAGTTGGCTAGAGGTACAAAGAAGCGAGTTCACAATTGGGTAAGAGCTTGTGCATTTGAGTTAAATGGTATGCCTACAACAACGCATTTGAATGTATTGCCATTGGGATTGTATAGTATGCTTTTGGGTATGGATTGGTTATACCTTCAAAAAACCAAAGTGGATTTCTTCAACAAGGCCATTGAGTGGGTGGATGATAGTGGGGAAAAGAGGACCTTGCAGGGAAAGAAGAAGCCTACATCAATGAGGATGGTTACCGCTATGTAGGCTAAGCGTGGTTGAAGAAAAGGTTGTGTGATGTTTGTAGTACACTTTTCCAGTGAAAAGGGTAAGGAGGTTGAGGGTGCTAATGTGTTGAGCAAGTACCCAGTATTGCAGCAGTTTCAAGATGTATTTCCTTAGGACATTTCAGAGTTGCTACCTCACAAGGAGGTAGAATTTTCTATTGAGTTAGTGCGAGGGGTAGCTCCAACATCGAAAGCACCTTACAAGATGAGCACACCTGAGTTGGTAGAGTTGAAGTTGCAGTTAAAGAAAATGTTGGACAAAGGATACATCAGACCCTGTGTATCACCTTGGGGTGCACCAGTGTTGTTCGTAAAGAAGAAAGATGGTACTCTTAGATTATGCATTGATTACAAGAAACTGAATAAGGTAACGATGAAGAACATGTACCCTTTACCAGGGATTGATGATTTGTTTGATCAGCTAAAGGGAGTAGCAGTGTTCTCTAAGATCGACTTGAGATTGGGATACCATCAAGTACGCATCAAGGAAGAGGATATCTTCAAGACTACGTTCAGGACCAGGTATGGGCATTATGAGTTTGTTGTTGTTCCATTTGGTTTGACTAATGTTCCAACTACATTAATGTGTTTAATGAATAGTGTGTTGTGTCCTTATTTGGACAAGTTTATTATTGTATTCATTGATGACATACTGATATATTCTAAGAATGAGGAAGAACATGCTGAACATTTAGCAGCAGTGTTGAGATTTCTAAGAGAGCATCAGTTGTATGCTAAACTTAGCAAGTGAATATTCTTTAAGACTAAGGTACATTACTTGGGACATGTTGTCTCCAAGGAAGGCATGGCACTAGATCCAGGAAATATAAGGGCCATCATGGAATGGGCAGCTTTTAAGAATGCAGATGAGGTGAGATCATTTATGGGATTGGCAGGTTACTACAGGAGGTTCATCATGAACTTCTCATGCATTGCATATCCTATCACATCATTGCAGTATAAATGTAAGAAGTTTGAATGGATGATGGAATGTGAAGATAGTTTTGAGCAGCTTAAGCAGTTGTTGAGACATGCACCAGTGCTAAAGATTGCAGATCCAGACTAGGAGTTTGTTGTGTGTATAGATGCTTGTAAAAGGGGACTTGGTGGAGTTCTCATGTAAGAAGGTTAGGTAGTGTGCTATGAGTCATGAAAATAGAATGAGCATGAGAAAAACTATTTGACGCATGATCTTGAGCTAGCAACAATTATACATGCATTGAAGATGTGGAGACCTTATCTTCTGGGCATGAGGTTTACATTGATGAGTGATCACAATGGGTTGAGGTATTTATTTAACCACCCGAATCTAAATGCCATGCAAGTTAGATGGTTGGCCACCTATAGTGAGTTTGACTTTGAGATTAGATACATCAAAGGGAAGGAGAATCAGGTTGCAGATGTTCTTAGCAGGAAGGTACAAGTAAATCATATAGCAGTTATAAGCTCTTATGCGACATAGTTACATGATAGGATCCTGCAGGAAGGATAAATGGATGACAAATACATGGATATTATGAATAGGTTACAACAGAGTACAGGTGATCGGGATGCAGACTATCATCTCATGACAGATGGCTTGGTGAGGTTTCGAGACAGGATCTATGTGCTGAATTGCAGTGAGCTCAAGAAACTTATCTTGAGGGAGTTTCATGTGAAACTATATTTGGGTCATCTAGGATATTAGAAGACATTGATGGTGGTAAAAAAGTTCTATTATTGGAAAAATATGAAGAAAGAAGTGGTTGAGTTGTGGCTGGATGTTTAGATTGTTAGTAGGTAAAGGCGGAATGCAAGCATCCAGGTGGTCTACTACAACCTATTACGATTCCAGAATGGAAATGGGAGGTCATTTCCATGAATTTCATCACAGGTCTTTCGAGGACAGTGAAGCAACATGATTCTATTATGGTCATCATCGACAAGTTGAGCAAGGTAGCTCACCTCATTCTGGTAAAGACTATATATTCAGATAGTGAGTTAGCACAAGTCTTCATCAGAGACATAGTGAGACTACATGGTCTTCCAAAGAAGATTGTGTGAGACAGGGATTTAAAGTTCACTTCAAAGTTTTGGAAGGAGCTATTTGCAAGCTTGGGTATAGATTTGGCCTTCAACAGAACTTATCATCTGCAGACAGATGGTTGATCCGAATTGGATCCATGAAAATTATCAAAGTGCCATGACTGTATCGAATCAGGATAGACTTCGAATTTATGAATAAAGAACTATCAGGAAGACCTTTGGATAGTGGCAGTTTGTAGCCAACAAGGAACGATGAGGACCTCAGTCAAAGCACACTGACCGAGGCCCATGGAGACCGCGCAGGAGGCAAACTGGCAGTTAGGAAGCCAGATTGGGAAACAGAGGCCATTTCTGATGCACAATTAAGCATTGAGCAAAACCCCTCGAGAAGGAAAGTCCCCAAGCTCTCGGTCGCATGGGAAGCGGGGAAAATTGTAGGGAAAGTGCTAAGGCGAAAGGCGGGTCCCGCACTCCAAAACCGGCAGAATATCAAAGGCATATTCGACGGTAAGAGGATTTGGGTAAAGAACGAGTGATTCCATTCACCGCAAGACGTGTGTCCAGCAGATGAGAGAGAAAAATGCCTCTCATCACGGGCTAACGGTCGAGCAAGTCAACCGCGCGATAAGAGCAAACACCATAGGATCTGGGGGCTCCAGATCTGACAACTGAGATTGTGCTCGATGGGAAATCGGATTTGAAGGGGGAATTAAGCCGCGACATATAAAAGTCTGAAGTCTGATTTGACCACTGAGTTGGCAGATGAGTCACTCCATAGTGTAACTGAAATACTGAACCATTGAGGAAGAGCTGGTGCAGTTCGTGAGAGGACAAGTGGCCACCTCCATGTGAGACATTGGTGATGACGCAGAGGCAAGGAACTCCAAACGAATAGCAACAAGTGATCCGAAGGAGTGGAAGAGGAAACGAACAGTCACGAGACAAATTGACTTTAAGTCATGAACAGACAGAGAACAAAACATGAGAAGAAGAGGGAGAAACAGAGAAGAAAAACAGTGAAAGAAAGGCGAAAGAGATAGTGAAGCAAGAAGCAAAAAACAGAGAGCTGAGCTAACCTAAGGTAACATCGAGCAGATAGAAGGCTTGAGAGGTTCAAGAAATTCCTATGAGGATCTATCGAGAATTGAGTACCACATTGGGCTCCTCCCATTAAAGACCAGAGAGGTCAAGATCTGGTAAGGAAAGAGTCTACGCACTCTAGTGGCTTGGGGAATCCAAGAACCACCCTACCAAGCATTATCTGTTTCAGGAGACTCAAGTTGAGCTCCTCATTGTAAATCTCTACTTTAAAGACACAATGAAAGAAGACCACCACTGAAAGCTGGACAGGAGACGTAGCCCTAGAGAATAAGGTGAACTCCTTATTAATTTGTTGTGTTCTTGTATTTGCTTATTATGTTTCTCTTACTATTTTCCATTTTCCAGTGTTTGTGTATTTTGCAATCTAATCGATCCATTGCCTAAGATAACATAGACACACACTAGCACATGAGTTTGTAATACCTTCATTCACTAATTAATTAACTAAGGTCACTCACGAGTGATTTTTAGATCAAGTGGTATTAGAGGGTTAGGCTTTTAAGGTTAGACAAGCTTGTGTTGGATTTAGCTGTTGAATGCTAACTAGATCAAAGCTCAAATTAGGAGAAGGAGAGTTGGTCGAAACTAATCCTGAAATTGGGAGAGTCTATCCTCAGAAGACAACGCCAAAGGAAGGTTCTATGGGGTCAAACCCTCAGTTCATAGATAGTTTCCTAGCCATAAAGTCCATGGTAGAGGAAATGTATAGGGACTTTAGAAAACATAAGGATGAAGATTCATTAGGGTCTAAACAAGACAAAGGAGAAGATGAGTCTCACTTCCATGACCACTCAAAAGGCAAAGGGAAAGAAGAAATATTTCTCACACCTCTTAATAGCCTTGAACATAAAAAGAAATCATCTTTGATTAAACTAGATGTCAAATTTGATTTACCTATATACAATGGAGAGTTGAATGCAGAAAAGCTGGACAATTGGATTAGACAAATTGATATCTATTGCAGAGTACAAAATGTTGGGTTGTGTTATATTCTTTCCATGACTAACCTATGTAGTAAACTGGGGGGTTAGAGGGGGGGCAGAGCCCCCCCTTCGTTGCGCCGATTGCACAGTGTGGGGGGGGG
>APFE030575270.1:1847-26904 GCA_000404065.3 Pinus taeda
CTATTGTATTTGTATCCCTTATTAATATTGTTGTGCCCCTATTGTCCCCATATTGTTATTACTGTGCCCCATAGAATCCCTCTATTGTTATTTTCGTGGCTTTATATTATTATTGTTACATTAGTTGGGTTATATTGTGACTCCTTAGACTCCTATATATAGAAAGGAGGTTTTGTCATTTGAATCATCCAATAATTGTTCATTTGTGTAATGTAAAGGAGGTTGCCCCTCGAAGAGGCTAAATTCTAAGGCATTCAACTATCTTTTATATCTTTTTGTGAGCTAGTTTCATAACAAGAAATGTCCTCGATTCGTGCGTACTCTGGGATCCCTCTCGTCAGGCCCTCTAGATTTCAGGCAATCTCCTCTGTGTTGTCTACTCCTTCCCAGTAAGGAGCAACCTTGAACTGTCGAGAATGCATCTAGCTATAGGGGACATCCCTGTTGGTCTTTCTGGTCCAACATCTGTAACTACAAAGTCAAAGTGTCACAAATACAGATATGCAAAAAAATAATAAAAAACCAAAAACAAAATTGTTTTTCTCACCTCCATCATCAAAGTCTTCTCCCTCTGGGAGTGGTATGTCAAGATCAATGTGGAGGTCAGTCCCATTGTATGGCCAATCCTCTACCATGATCAACTGTCATCTGAGCCATACAAAGAAGGAAGGCCTGTAGGACATCTGTTGGCCCTCTCTAGATCTAGGCATTAGCTCACTCCATTGGACCATCCATGGATCTCATGGTACTAGAGGGTTCACCTCCACCATCTAGTAATGGAACAGTGGAATCTGTTCTAAGAAGAAGGTCACCAGAACAGAGCCATATCCAAATTTCATCAAGTTCCTGGCTTTGTACTTGGATAGTTTTCATTTCATTTTTACTTTCATGGCTTCTGCCCAGTTGAAAACCGTGGGCGCCATGCAATCCACAACATACTGGAATCACGATTTGTTGGACTCGTGTAGTGCTTGAGCCCCAACCACTCAATTGATGGTCAAGATTATTACATTCAATACAAGATCATTTATGGTCATGATGTCGATCTTTCTGCTTGTAGATTTCAAGCCTCGAGGGCAATGTTGGGCAAGAAACATGTTTACACTCGCCCCAATAGGCCTACCTCCATACAACTGGATCGGTTCCCGTCTGCGAGACAACCTGGTAATGAAATAAATGTCTGAAGTCTCCAACTCTAGCTCTTGGACATTTATCACAAATACCTTTCGTCCAACGTCCCATAGACTAATCAGGTATTGTAGTAGCTCAGGTTGAGCCTGTAGGTCTAGTGTCAGAAAGAATTTAAGGAGCCCACAGTTCCTCAAAACATCCAGACAGTTTGGATCTTCTAAGGCCATTTGATCTATTCTTTCATGCTCATACTCTTTCCACTTGATCACCATCTTTTCACTTTGATTTTCCTGCAAACACCCCACATTTAATTTATCATCAGCCTTTGAAAGGAAAATTTATGATTTAAGGCAATAAAATTGGGCGAAATTTGGAAAAAATTGGTTCTATGTGCTAGCACGACTGTTTTCAAAACAGGTGCTTCGATGGCGTGAGACCCCATGCTAAAAGTCGTCGATCGACATCGTCCCGTGCCTGAATCCCATGCCAACTTAGGGTGATCTTTTTTTTTTTCTAAAAGTACCTCAAAATCCCCTAAAAGATAGTTAACTTCTCAAAAAACATGTATCAATGCTAAGATTAGGGCCTTAGCTCTTACCTGCAACAAATAGTTCGACGATCGGCTTCCTCGATTTGCAGCAATCCACTCTTGAAGATTTAGGGCACAAGTGGGTAAAAATTTCTCCAAATGAGGTAAATGAGGTAAATGGTAAAAATGTTTTACTTTTTCCCCTTTTTATAAGCTTTTCGCTATGTTTTAGGGTTTTAAAAAGAAATTTTCGCCATTTTTCCTTAGAAATGGATAATGCATTTGCTTCTTGTGTAGCGATAGGTGATGGTTTACAGATGATGATGCAGAACTGGAGTCATATTTAAGCTCTTTTCCCGACTCGTAAAAAATGGAAATGAAAAGATTGCTAAGTATTTTTCCCTTTTTGACTCGTTAAAGTCAATAAAAACGGGGAGTCCACTTTAATCTCTTTTTCGCCTCTCAAAACAAAAAAAAAATTGTCGAGTTCTTGTCGTTTTTACCTCATAAATGGTTTTGAAGCGTCGTTTACCCATTATACGTTTACCCATTTTTCGGGCTGGGATAAACTACTTACAAAAAAGGTACTCCTTTGTTGACATGGTCAAGAGGTTATTTCGAGTATTGTTTTCCACCTTTTCGGACTCGAGAGACAAATTTACACGAAGGGACATTTCGGAGTTTTCTTTTCCATATCTTTTTCAAACTCTCTAAAGATGAAAAATACACCGAGTTTTTCCTTTGTCAAACTCATTAAAATTTAATGACATCAGATTCATCACCATGACAGACATAAGCTTCTCCTTCCTAGGACTCGTTAATCTTACTACGTCATATCTATCCGAAGGATGGACTTACATTACAAGCATATCCTATCCACTTCAAGCTTGTGATAAAAAATAATTGGGGTACCTACCAGAAATGGTGGGGGAGAATGGAAATTTTTACCAGTTTTGTCAGCAACTTATCACTCTTGAACATGACAGTCTTCTACTTCGTGTCGGGTTGGGATATCCTCACTTCATCGTTGACCTACCTGGGTTTGGGCTGCCACTTTTTTCCTTTCCATCTGATCTTTTCCACGTCATCATGACCTCCGATCCTATGGATCCAAAAAGCTGCCAAACTCTGGATTTGTGTCACCGATATGTTCAAGAGGTAATCCTTCTGCAATTTATACTCATTCCTGATTCTCTATATCATCCATAATCATTGCATCCCCTTGTCTCGTGCTGATGATGTGGGATACATCATGGCCCTCGTTTGACAAGCTCACTTCCTATCGACTTCAACTCATTATCCAAGAATTTGGCCGAGATACTCCATTCCAGTACCTTAGAGCTTGCATGCCCTAATGGCAACTTCTTCACATTCGAAGACAAGTTCCCATCATTGGTTTTCGATCGAGTGACTTCATAGGTGTTCGACTTCAGTTCCTTATTCAAACTCTGTGAATTGTGTTGTTGGTACCTTGAGAGCTATTGTCATTATTGGTGGTTTCTCTCACGCTTGTTAACGGTTCACATCATTGACTGGTAATCAAGTGATTTTCTAGCATGTTCGACTTCAACACATCTATTCACATGGTAGAATTTGTACTTTGATCGATTTGTGTTGGAGTGCAAGACCCTGGGCTCAGATTACAGAAGTCCAGGTTGTAGGAAGATGTGACATGATCATGCTTACATACATGTCTCTTTCAGATGGATGGTTGCGACCATGCCATGAGCCTTTTATATGTGATCCTTCTCATTATTGGATGGTTGTGGCCATACCTTGGGTTTGATATGATCCTTCTTACCGGATGGCTGCACCCATACCTTGGATCCATTTACATGATCTTCTTCTGGATGGTTGCATCCATACCACGATTCATGTATCTTTTCTCAAAGATTTCAATGATGCATATGTATCTATGCTTTCTTCCAGGTTTTCCGACGACAATTTCCTGTTCCATGCATCTACTCATAAAGCATTTCACCCCTCACTCTTGTTCAACCTTCACGCTTTAGGGGGCATCTGTTACAAATCATTTTTTCACTGTCCCTATACTCCCCGTTCCTTGATCCTGGAGGACCTCTATAGTGACACTCATGTGGTTCCCTGTCATGAAGAACATGTCCTTACATCCCTCTTCATCCGCAGAACATTTCCCTCTTACACCATTTCCCAAGAATATTCCTTCAAGCTCAATTTTCAAGACCACCGTTATCACTCAGTTTCTTCCATGCGCTAATTTGCAGAGTTTAACACTGTACCTAGTGTCAAACAGCACTGATAATCCATTCATGACCCATGACAACCCTCTTTTGGAAATTTTTTAAAAATGTAGTCGAAGTTTCCAGGTCTAGAAGCTTCGTGAACAAAAGTCTGGTAAATGGTTGGGAGAGATAGAGCCAAGAGAGGTTTTTTGGGCTCCTTTCCCCTATTAAAATGGAACAAACCAAAAGGGATAAGGTCTCTCCATGATAAGAGGATCCATTTCCCCTCTCTCAAGCTATATAAGCTCCTCCTTTTAAAACCACAATTAGCTAATGAAAGGGCTGGAATAGTCTGCAAAATCTTGATAAGCCATCTTGAGAGCCTTAGCCTTCTAGTTTGTGCTTGCAAAGGGACAATAAGCTTGTAGTTTTGTTTGGTTTGGAGCAAAGAGGAAGAAGCCTTGAAATTCCATTGTTTGAGGGTGAATAATGAGATGCTAGCAGTGGTGCTAGATCCCGGACACATCAAAGGAAACTTGCAACACTAAGGCGAAGGTTGTACTTTCCTTTTTGTCATAATAATACAACTGATATTTTGTTTTCTATATCAATTGCATATGTTAGTTGGTAGCTTACGACTCCTTAGCCTCTTAAGTAGGTTGAATATATTATAGGCTACCATGTGTTCTTGGGTTGCTTATTCATTTGTTTTAGGTGCTTGATTGACATTAAGGAACTGATTGTTGGAGGAAAGGCACAAGGAGTTCATTAAACAAGGATTAGTGATACAAGAGGTAGGATCTTATCCATTCTCAATATAAGGGAACTTATATTAGATTGTCTTGTTTGTGGCTAGACCCTCTCCCTTGGGCTACAGGGATTGTCTCTGTTCGCAGAGAGAATCTTCCTACTCCACACTTATTCTAGATGATGATGTCATAACTCTTGCACGTGTAAAGAAACCATAAGGTGCCAAAATCATGAAACCCTAGCCTTTGTTGAAAACAAACCTTAACCCTAATTTGATGAAAAGGTGTTGATGAAAAATCCTACAACAATATGTCTTGACATTGAAGAAATATACCAAACACTTAAAAAAAAGGAGGGAAAAATTCACTAAACATATAGATACATATATTTATATCAAATATAAATATATATGTTATATTTATATGATATAAACTATATATGTTATATTTATATGATATAAAATATATAACATATATAACTACTCCTTCTTGAACGGTGCAGTCCCCACTCCTCTCAAATTTACCATATATATTGGACATTAACATATATTGAGCATATATATAATTAACCCAACACACACCAATGTCAATGCTCATCTGGGTCCCTACCTGTCCACGTCAATACATCCACAACGGTCCCACTCCTCAGTGGTCACCATGTCATCTGTGGTCCCAAGTACCCACATGATCATCAGTCCATCAAACGTGCAACAATGAGTGCACGTTTCACATAAACATCAAACATCTTGTTGGGCCATATTTTCCTGCAAGTCAGCCTGAAAGTCGATTTTATCTAATTGAACCTGTCCCTTCACATTTAATCAAAATGACTTTAAATATAAGCCCCGGATGATTCATTCATCATCGAATTTCAATGTAGAAGACACATATGGTTCACATCTTGTGAATTCAAGGGAATCCATTGAAGTTTTACATGGTTTGAATTAAACTACAAATGAAGTCTCGACTGGTCTAAAGACACCCACATAATTCAGACATTTTTCTAAAGCTGAGATATAAAGAAAATCACAGAGCGGTGAGATAAGGTTGATCAATGAGATTCATCTGAAGAATATTTTTCATCTCGTGAACGATCGATGAAGGTCATTTAAAAAGAATTTATTTGATAGTATACACATAATCAATCATCGAATATGTGGCATAAATATCCCTATGAATTGAAGAACGATAATATATTGACATACAGAAAGTGATTTCTCTTTGAAGAGTAGTAGACCTGTGGAATTGTGGCAGTGATCTTGTGAAAAAAAATATTTTTTTGACTTGTGAAAAAGATATTCTTTAGACTTACGGGTTTGTGACAGGGACTACAAACTTTATGTTTGGTGTTCTTTAAAAGGTGTAACTTGTAGTCATATATCTTGAAGCAACAGATTGGGGGCCGAATAACCTTGGTTGCACTGGATTTTGGGTAGCACTTTTCAAAGTTTGGTTGGCTCTATTTTAGCCCTACAAGTTGTGACCTGCAAATAGATTGAGGAGCAAAAGTGTTAAGGAAACAAGTTGTTGTTGTTGAATCCAATTTGTGATTTACAATTGCAGACCTCTATTTTTTTAATTTGAAGACTTGTGGAGAGCTAAGGTACTTTGGACTTGTTAAAAAATATTGTGTTGAAGACCTGCTATAGACCCTTGAAGCAATTCACTTGGGCGAAAAATAAAGAAATCTTGAAGAATACCTTGAAGTTGATTATTAAAGATACCCTGAATTATTGAAGAAGACTAGTCCTTGTACTTGAAGTTGGCCTTGTGAAAAACTTGAGAAATTGATTGAAGACACCTTGAGACATCACCTAGCATTGATTGAAGTCTTGGAGACACCTTTGGAGATCATGATGCATTGCTGATGACATCATGAGTTCACTTGGAGAATTATCTTGGGTACAATGAAGAGTAGTGGTGACACCTTCTAAGAGAACAAGGTTGTCATTGATGATGAGACGTGGATGCTATGTGAAGACATAACTGAAGATTGACAGGGCTCGTTGAAGAAGGAATTGGGAGCCGTGAATAATAACCAAATGTATATTGAAGAAGTAAAGCTAAGGGTTGGAGCCTCATAGAGGCAAGGTTGGTACCTTGGAAGATAGGGTCAGAGCCCTAGAGGTTGGTGGCTCGAAATTGACAAGGTTGGTGCCTTGGGAATTCCAAGTCAGTGTTTGGCATATTATAGGTTGGAGCCTAGGAGATTGAAGATTGGTGTCTTAATCTAGGGTTGGAGACCTACATATATTGTAATTGATTTATTAAAAGAAGAAATTAATAAAAGTATTTATTCTACCATTGTTAATTTTGTGTTCTAAATATAAGTGATCTAACTCGTAAAATTAACAATTGAAAGTAAATATTGATTCACCCCCCCTCTTATTATTTCTAACAATTGGTATCAGATATAGTACCTTCACTCAAAGCCTAACAGCGTGAAGGTTGATCCTTAGGATACAAATGGAAAATCCAGTGAAGAAAGCCTCCAATCCTCCTAAATATGTCTCTTCCTCAATCGTGAAAACTGAAGACAATCAAAATGGGAAGGTTCCATTGTTCAATGGAAATTTTGATGTATGGAAGGTAAGAATGAGAAATTTCTTAATGGATCAAGGCATTAAATTATGGGAATCATTGATTACTATTAGCATGATGGACAAAGAATCCAAGGAGTACAAGTGAAAGCAATAAAGGCGATTTTGAATGGGCTACCTTATCCTATAAAGGAAAAAATGAAAAAATGTTTGTCAACAAAAGACTTATGGGACAAACTTCGTGAACTTCACTCAAAAGGAGCATTGACCATGACCTCTAGTCAAGAAGATGATGGAAATAAATAAGGAAATCTAGAACCCATAAAGGAAGCTGAAAATAAGAGTGATGACATCAAGGTCGTAGATGACCTAGAAGAAGAAGAAAGTAAAGAAGAATTTGAAGAAGATATCCTAACTAAAATTATAGTTTCTATGGAAGATATTAACAATTTGAAAAAGGAAAATGAGGAACTTAAGAAGAAAGCACAAGACAGTGACCAGGATAAGACAAGGAAGGAAGTTGACCTTTTCAAGCTTCAAGTACAGGAAAGAGATTAGGAGCTCACCAAGATTAAGGAGGAATTTCATCAAAACAAAAGAAAGTATCATGAAGAAGTCATATCCATGACAAATCAATTGGATAAGGCAAAGAAAAAGGAAGAAACTTTGTCAAGCCACCATGAACTTAGACTCAAGATTTTAAACAAACTTGAAGCAGAGACTAGTTAATACAAGGAAGAGGTCTCCTCCCTTATATCTCAACTAGAAGAAGAAAGGAAACACGCATAAGGAGCTGAGAATTTGATGGAAGCATTGGCATTCATAGAAGGACAAGTTGATGAAGCAGAAAAGGAGAGAAACACCATGACATGCCAACTAGAAGAAAGGTATGACGACATCACCAAGTTAAGATTAGAAATCACTTCTCTTAAGGCCCAATCATGTGAAGCAACCAAGATGAAGGAATAAATGGAGATCATACTATCAAAGAAGGATGAAGAATGCAATAAAATGAAGGAAGAAATTGTCTTTCTCAAAAAGGACGTTGACTTGCTAAATAATAACTTGAAAAGTTCTCAAACCCTAGATGACATCCTAAGTCATCAAAGGTCTCCCCTTGATAAATCAGGTCTTAGCTATTCAAGTGAATCCTCAAGTAAGAATGATGTAAACCCTAATGCTTAAAATAACAAGGATGTGAGGAACCCTGGAAGAAATTTTGATGCTCCCAAATCCAACAAAGGCAAGGAGAAGAGTCAATACAACAATGGAAGAAATCCTACTCCAAGGAGATTTGCAGATGGTGTCAAGAATACAAAAGGCAATGAATATCATCAAAGAATCCAAAGGCAAAAGGACTTCAAAAGTACATAACGGAAATATTCATCTTGCAGGTACCAAAGTATATTTATTGGCTATTTCTATTCTTGTACAAACTTTAGGCACATGGCAAAAGATTGTAGGGCATATCACAAAGACAAATATAATGGTCCCTGCCAATTTCTTAAAAGCAATTTTGAAAGAAGAAGTCATGATTACTCATTCAAAAACAATATGGAGTGCTTGAATTGCCATAATATTGGACATATGGCACATGATTGTAACTTGACTTGGGTCCCTACACAAGCTATAACCATGACAACCAAGCCAGAGAAGAAAGTTACACAAGTATGGAGAAGAAGCAAACTAGATCTAGAAATATCTTGAACACTCTAGCCAACAATATGTGTCATTGGTGATGAAGTCATCCTTGATATTCCAAGTATTTGATGATGAGACTCTACCAAAAAAAGGGCCATGCATACAGTTAGGGGGAGTTTGTGATTCTTAAGCATTCTTGCAAAAGTTATTCATGAATGGGCCCTATGAAATCCTTGATGAGTCACACATGGACAATCATCCTTTGATAGATCATCTATTGGGAGAAACTCTATTTAAGAACGTTATCTGTTATTCATTTAATGGACTAGTGTTGAAGATCTCTTCCATTTGATCACTAAGAAAGTAATATTTCTTGAGGTAGAGGAGTTTATTGCAGATAAGGGGAGTTTTTTCGTCACATGTAGACACATCTATCATGGACCTCATTGCCAAAAGGAAGAGCACCATGATATGGGGAGTAACATACCTATGAAGAACTACTATTGATGAAGAAAAGAAGCAGCTTGACAGGGGGAGTACTTTCGCACTCTGTTTGCCATTGATGTCAAAGGGGGAGAGAATGTTGGAAGGGAAAGAATATTTCCATCATTGAAAAAGGGGGAGATTGTTAATCAAGGCTGTCATTGATGTCAATATGGCATTGACCAAGTGTTTCAGGGAAAATTAGTGTCGATTCGAACTGCTAGTCCCACTAAGACAGGTAGCTATCTTAGAAACAAACAATGAAAGTTCTTAAGGAGTTCCTTTAAGTGTGATAGATGAAAGATAAGAACAAAGGACCAACCTGGATCTTTTGCTTTGATCCTAGCTTGATTTATCCTTTCCTTGATAGAATTTTCCACTCCTCTCCTACTTGTCCCGCTTCAAAGAGTACCTGTAGAGTCAAAGTAATAACAAACTATCAAAGCATCTCTATCTATAACATCATAAATAATGCAGAATCAGAAACACATTGACCATACAATTGCATTCATAAACAATAGGATTCACAAATACAAGATTATATGGAGGAAAACTCAAAGAACTTTATTAATAATAATATAAGAGAGGATTAAAACCCAACTATCTGATCTAACATCATCCTCCTAGTTGTAGAAGCCCTCATCACCTCATGAATAAGAAAATCACCCAACAATGGAATGTCTCTTCTCACCAACAAACCAATAGCACTTCCTTACAAAATACAAAATTCCAGCCTCTAGATCTCTTAGATGAGGGATCCATTTAGATGTATTGCAAGGGTGTGAGTCAGCTCTGGGTTTTTGATTAGTTTCATTCCACTGATAGTTCTTGGTTCCACTTGGATATTTCATGATCTCTTACTCATCCCTGGGTGAATTCAGAGAGGCAAGTGTCATAGGAGAAGTTTCTGGAAGATTCCATGATCATCCAACTTGCAAATTGTCTCTACCATTTGTCTATTCTCGCTCATCACACCCCATAGAAGGCCATTTCAGTATGCATCGCACCTGTCTAGTTAGGAAGCCAATATGCATCGCACCTTGTCCATGGAGCAGTCTGTATGGTCTATTTTTGGCCAGTTCTGAGTAGTTTTTCAGGTGGAACTTCTAGGAAATGATGTAATCAATGGACCATGATCCTTTAGGGTATGAAGCAACACTTTTAGGGACTTAAGGAGTCCTTAGTTTATGGACATATGAGTTTGGGGTTGCAGTGCCCAAATATGTCTATAACAGATGCCCCCTAAAGCATGAGGTCATATATCTTCTGATGTCGGGTGAAATGCTTTATTCATGAGGATCTAAGGTATTTGAACTGGAAGGTGACCTGTATAAGATATAATACAATACATCATCATCATATTATTTTCATGACCTAGCTGAGGGCGAAATTCCCATGCTCAGCTTTATAAATTAATTTTTATGTACATAGGATAGACAATCGTCCGCTGTTGCAGACTGGTGATTCTTCGCATGAAGAGTCATTTCCCTAGTAGATGACTATCTGTGCAGCTTCTGTGTACAATTGATGTCTTTATTTTCCTGAATATATCGCATCCTAGATGGATGAAACTAGATCCGAGGTCTTCAAAACTTGTCCAATCTTCACCCAATGTACAAGTCAATCCATGTGAAAAGATGTTCTGAAGTCGAACATGGAAAGACATCACCTGATTACCAACCAATAATGTAAGTTGTTAACAGACGCGAGAGGAATTACCAATAATGATGATAACCCTCAAGGTACTACAGTACAATTCACGTGGTGTGAATACATGAGCCGATGTCGAACACCACACAAATTCTTTCGGTCGAAGGTAATTGATGTAAACCTGTCGCCAGAAGTGAGAAACTTGCCATTGAGGCATGCAAGCTTCAAGTACTGAAAGGGTTGTTTCTAAGTCAACTTCTTGGATAATGAGTTGATGTTGACAAGAAGTGACCTGTCGTAAGAGGGCCTTGATGTATCCCACATCTACGACGCAAAATGGAGAAAATGATTTTTGTGGAGGTGAAAACGATCTGATGATATGAGGTTCAAGAATGGCGGTGACGAAAAATGAAGCGTGGATGTAATGTAGTGGATGAGGAGTTTGCTGGATGGTGAATTATCTGAATGAATTCTCTTGAACATATTAGCGACACTAACATGCACTGGTAACGTTAACCCCATGGATGGCACGGTGGACCAATGGTGATGGTGAATGGAAAGACCCAACCCAACTCAATCATGGTGATGGAGTGAAGTGTCATGTTCAAGAGCGACTTGCTACCAATAGAGTTCTTCAAGTTTTCTTCCCATTTTTCCCCAGTCATTGTTGACCAGTACCTCTTTATTTTTAACAAGCTTGAGGAGGATAACATATGCTTGGTCTATAATTTTCCCTTCAGGAAAACCTGTCGCTTTCTGTTTAGCGAGCCTAGCGTTAGTGAGACTCGTTCTTGTCTGTGTGGACAAGTTTGACGCTATTGTTTTAACGAGTTTAACGACAAAGATAACTCAATCCTTTTCTTGTTTAGAGAGTTTGAAAATGGATGAAAAGGAGACTCCAAAAGTCCTTTTTGTTGGCATAATCCCTTATGTCCAAAAAGTGTAAAATAATATGAAAGGGATGACTTTTCGATAGTTTTAATGAGCCGACAAAGACAAGTGCTCGATCTTTTTGTTTAATAATCCCTCAAATCCAAAAAGATTAAAATATATGCGAGAGATGGCGTTCCCCTTACTTTAACGAGCTAGGAAGGCCAATAGCTCGACAATCTTTGTATATTTAACGAGTCTAAAAAGAGTTTAAAAGAGACTCGTTTTTTAGGAACGAGTGATGTTTCTGGGTAGCAGCTGGTTCCAGGTAAGTTTGGAACTTTTCAAAACATGATAGTTTGAAGAGGGTGGCAATCAGAATCACTCGTCGTAGATGTTCCTCAAAAGGGTAAACAATCAAGTGGAAACGTATCCCCAGATGAAATGGAGGTGACGGAAGGAACACAACCAAAGTTCAAAAAATGGCAGATAGCAAAATGATCACAAAGGTTATTTACCAAAGGCGGGTTTATCTTTTAATGAGCTTGAACCTTGTGCCAACATATGCTCAGTGTAGGTTTATTTTTTAACAAGCTTAAACCTTACGGGAACATTGCTCTTGATATTGGTCAATGATGTTTAGTTTACCATTTAAAACTTTAGATTCTTTCTCTGGTCATTCAACCTGCTCAATTGCTCCATCAAATTGATTATAAATACACATATATATGCTTGAAAAATGAATTAAAACTAACATTTTGCTTGAACTACATGAATAGTAACATAAAATTAGTTTCACCTCTCATTTTTACCATTTCATTTCAAATTTGGAATTTGGAGCTCTGGAGTATTTTTCTACCTCGAACTTCATCAGCTGATTTCGGGGGATCCAGTGGACTATTCTCCGCACCATCAAGACCAGGTAGGAGATAACCCTGAGCTCTTCATTTTCATTCCTGAGTGGTTCAACCGTCAGAATATGGTCTTCTCTGAGTATCCATATGTTGGGATGGACTTCCGAGGTGACTCGGATTTGGTGTTGCCGGCTAGCGAGCAGTGGGGTGCGATAGGTAAAGATTTTGACCATATATTTGTTTATGAGTTTTATAATATTTTTGTGATTTATCAAGACTAACTTAACTCATGTACTTGTGCAGATGTTGGGCCAGTGGGACCAGCAGCACGCCCAAGGGCAGCAGCTAGCATTCCAACAGGAGAGGCTGTAGGGAGGGTTGTCCTTCGTGATCTGGACATAGCAGAGACCCTGGCAGTATTGTAGGATCAGATCGAGGGTTTTACCTTGGTATTCAGGATGTGAGGACCAACGAGCTACCTCTGAAGCTACAACGCCATACTACTGGCATTCCGAGTCAATGGACTAGGCTCCTGCGTATGATTGCACAAGCGATGACATGTTATCACCAACATCACTAGCATAGGATGCTTTCCTATATTTACTTTTGAGTTTCTTGGTCACGTGACCGTTTTTTCCTTGTACACAAAACATTATGTGAAACTATAAACAATTATATATTTTTGATTTTTGGAGTTTAGTTTGGTTAATTTATGTGATCCAGATGCAAATGTTGATGTAAATGCTTTTCTTTACAAATGTTGCAAATGTCTGTCTAACACATAATTTGCTAATGAATCAGTTAAAGTGTTTAAGTTTTTGGAAATTTGTTGATATCGAATGGAATCAAACTACCTTTCCAAAATCTTGACCCTTAGGAACATACGATAGATTACTGGGTTCTGAACTGCATAGATTCCAGTAAGCTGTAGAATGATGAGTTGCGAATCTAGCCTGACAACAAGTCGACGTATGCGATGCGAAATGGAATCAGAGAGAAGTTCTATCAATGCACTTTACTCAGCGATGTTGGTCGTTGATTGACCAATACATATCCCCCTGAAACTCACTAACTTGCCACTTGGATCAAAGATAGCCCAGGCTGCAGAAGATAGGTTCCGCGTTCTATGACTAGCTCTATTGGCGTACCTAACAAATGTTTCCAAAAAGTCTGATATCTGCAAAAAATGAAAAGTGGATTACTTAACCAAAATGACAACTCTTGATGAAAACAAAAATGGAACAAAAGCATATAAAGAGATTACTACACGTAATCAAGCATAGTATCTCTTAAGATACAACCTGTTTCAGGGTTGTGACAGTGGAATTTCATCATAATCTACCAACTCGTAGGCTCCTTTTGCTAACACCTGTTTAACAATGTAGGGGCCCATCCATAATGATTGGAATTTACCTACTCCCAATTTATCAGAGTCTTGATCGTAGAGTAAGACCAGGTCACCTTCTAAGAAGACACGAGGCTTGACATTTTTTTCAAATTGTGCTTTGACACGTTTCTTATGTGCTTCGTTAGCCAGTGCAGCGTCACGACGGGTTTCATCCAAGCAGATTAGTTCCAAGAAACGAGCCTCTTCCTCTAAAGTTTTGGGGAGTATATCGATTATGAGCTTTAGAGATGAAATCTCACACTGAATCGGTAAGATAGCTTCCAAGCCGTACACCAACTAAAAAGGTGTGAATCCGGTCACATTTCTCACCAAGGTTCTATATGCCCATAGAGCTGAGTATAGGATTAAATTCCAATCTTGTTTTTGGGCTCCAATCATTCTCTGCAGCATGCGCTTGAGGAATTTGTTGATCGCTTCAATTTGTCTATTAGCCTGCGGATAATATGGAGTAGAACTATCTTGGGACAATCCTAATTTGGCATTCAATTCAACCATCATGTGATTGCGAAAATGTGATCCATGATTTGTGACTATAGCCTGTGGAACACTGAACCTAGAGACTACATGATTGAAAAAGAAAAGAGCAGCCATTTCGCCACTGTTGTTTAATGTAGACATCGCCTCAGCCCATTTTGTAAAATAGTCGACATCGACTATGATATACTCATGCCCCCCAGTCAAGGTGGGGTTACATGTCATGAAATCTATGCCCCATTTGGAAAATGGCCCAACAACAACTACTGGACGCAGCAATGTGGGTGGTAATCTGGTTTTGCGATCAAAAATTTGACAAGCATGGCAACTTCTTACTACTATTATGAAATCTTTGAAGATAGCAGGCCAAAAGTAGCCAGCTCGCAATATTTTCTGTGTAGTAGCATAACCAGATAGATGCCCCCCACATGCACCTAAATGACAGTCATTCAGGAATTTTTCAACCTCTTCATGCGTGAGGCACCTTCACAGAATTGTATCAACACCACGATGGTAAAGTGTACCACCGACGATCATGTAGTCTTTTACCTGGTATCGAGTACGTCACTGTTCTAAGCGAGAGGTGTTAGGCCTAAAGGTTTGGGTTTGGAGATATATTAGTATATCTCCATACCACAGGTTCCTTGATGATATCAGAAACAATGTTTCATCCACGATCGATGCTTGAGATGTTAAATCGTTGGACGACGATGGGAGGTCACAAAGTAACTCCGCGAAAACTAAAGATTTCTTTGATTTGGATTTGGTGAATTCCAGATCAAACTCTTGCAAAATGGCTATCCATTTTGAATATTCCCCCCTAGAAATTGATGCGACAGGATGTAGGTCGTAGGGTTGCAATCGGACAAGATGGTAGTTTTGCGAAAGAGTATATAGTGTCAGAATCTCTGTACTGCTTTCTATATCATTTAAGTTGCAGCTTAAATAAAACACTGGATGTACTTGCTTTCTATATCATTTAAGTTGCAGCTTAAATAAAACACTGGATGTTCTATTCCATTGTCTTCTTGTACTAAAACCATTGCGATGGTTGTATCTATGGCAGCGAGATACAGGTTAAAGTCTTTTTGATAATCAGGAGCATACATTAATGATGATTTTACTAGGGAAGTTTTCAAATCATCAAAGGAAGCTTGCGCAACCTGATCCCAGTTGAAGGGAACTTCGTTTTTCAAAAGACGTTTATAACCTTTAGCAAGTTTGACGTAATTTGGAATGAACCTTCTTAGAAAGTTTGCTTTCCCTTGGAGTTTCTGAATCTGAAGCAAATTTGAAGGCGGAGGCATGTCGATGATTTCCTGAACCTTACATGGGTCGAGGAATTCCGTCCTTAGAAAATACGAAACTAAGTAACTTACCGGATTGAGTCGTATCTTGTAGTGTCGACAATGTAGAAATATAGCTCTCAAATGCTGCGGATGATCGGTCCACTTTCGCGAATGAGCCGACAAATCGTCGAGATACGGTTGAACGATTTGTTTGATGTCATGGAAGGTGTAATTCATTTCCCTCTGAAAGTTTCCCCTACGTTCTTTAAACCGAAAAGTAGTTTGCGATACGTGAATGAGCCCCATGGACATATAAATGCAGTCTTTGACTAGTCCTATGAGCATATATTGATTTGATTGTATCTAGAAAATCCATCCATAAATGAAAAGACTTCGCATTCGGCACATTCATCAATTATCTGGTCGATGAAGGCTGTAGGGTAGTTGTCCTTTGGACAAGCTTGATTTACATCCCTGTAATCGATGCACACTCTAATCGTTCCTTGCTTTTTCATCACAGGAACAATATTCGATACCCAATCAGTGAGAGGAATGGGGTAAATGAAACCAACATGTAAAAGTTTTTCAATTTCTGCCTTAATGGCAACGGCTTTCTTTGGGTGAATCGGTCAAAGCCATTGTCGTACTGGTTTGACATCAGGATACATCTTGATTTCATGTCCAACGACGCTTGAGTCAATGCTTGGCATTTCTTCATATGACCAAGCAAAGACATCTTTGAATTTGCGAAAGAGAGCATAGTATATTTTTAGTTCTGAAGGAGAACAAGATTTTCCAACATGTATATTCTCTATAGCATCTGGTTTGATCGAGATATTAATGCCAATAGTTTCTTCAATATTGGACATAATTTGCTTTGAATCCACCGTATTTACAGTATTTGATAGAAAATCAAAAATTAAAGGATGATTAAGGTCGTTAGAGTAATCCTCATTGTTATCTTGAGGTCGGGAACGATGGTGGTGATCTTCCCATGGTGTTTCTCTTGTCATCATTGACTGAATGATTCCTTCGTCTGTAGAATGTACATGTGACCAAGGATCAAAAGAGGTATCATACTCTAGAGACCTATCTATCCAAACACTTGCCGAGCATTGATTTGGGTTTGTCGCCCATGCCCAAAATATTGATTACTACAACAATTCTATGGGGTTTGGGGGCAACACCTAGTGATGATCCATGGTAACAAAATGTTCGAGATTCTTCTTAATCTTTGATGATGTAGAATATATCATGTGACAGGTTTCCACTGTGGCCACTTCCAATAGATTACTCGGAGGTGGAAGGGCAAAAGTGCCCTTTAAAGAAGGCTCTTTTATGAGACCTACTCCGATATTTTGAAGCGATTGAGAGCTTCCATGGATCAACGGAATGCTTCCGGTAACTTGAGAACTGTTGGGGAGGAATGTGAGTTGGTCAATGATTGTGATTCCGCCTTGAAAGGGGAATGCAATCTTTCTAAAATATGTTGACACAACAGCAGCCATAACATAAATCCAGGGCCTGCCTAGTAGGATGTTGTAGTCAAGGTTTCCATCAATGACCTCGACTTCAATTTCTACTGTCTTGCCCCCCAGTTCGATTTGCAAGTTACTTAATATCCCATATGGCATGTTTGTTCTTCCATCGAACGCTTTCAATGTCATTGATGATCATGACAAGGGTGGAGAGCCTAAAGTTTTCTAGCAACTAATTGACATAATACAGGCAGATTCTCTCTCATCAATTATTGTTCGATGAACGGTTTTGTTGAGGGATTTTACTTGTATGAGGAAAGTGAGCTGTGCCGGTAACTGAGGTTTGTATCCTTTATGATTAAAGGCCACTAGATTGGAATCCTTTGGATCAATCCCACCTATTGCTGATAACAAAGCCTGTTTTTGGGATGGGCAATTATGTAGTAATTCAAGTGTCGACATGGCAGATGGAGATTGGGCCAGATCCTCCACTATATTATAATTCTGTGTTGCTCGAGCACGAGGATTAAACATCGATTTATGTACTACTCCCTTTGGAGGTTTTATTACTAATTCAGGAATGATTGGTGGAACAACTTCTGTAGAAGTTATTGTCGAACTGCTTGGTTGATCTGTAGCCTTGCCGTTCAACGATTGGATTTCCATAATCCTTATTCCTTATAGATATAAAAGCGTCATTTTTCTATTTTGAGATGGATAGCATAAGCACTTGGGATGGGGAAGTACGATCACTAGCAACCAGGTTAGTTTCTGGATTTGGAAATGGATCAGTAAATACCATTAAGGTATTCAAAGTTATTTTGAAAAACGTTTTGACTTCAGCTTGATGTGGACAATATTTTATGTAATGGTCCTCATCACATATGAAGCATGGCTGATTAGGTTTCTTCTTTCCAGTAGGGTTTCTAGAAGGTTTCTCAGGAGTCGAATCCTCCTGTTTCTTATTTTTGTTTGTCCCTTTCTTCTTACCTCCTGGTTGCTTAGCATTTTTTCCTTTGTCAGTTGACACAGTATTGACCTCCAAGGTGAGAGGTTCCTCATCTACTTTTTGACTATAAACCATACGAGCTTTCTTAGATGTATCCTTTGCGGTTTTCGTGCTTGTTGTACCTATCACACCGTCGCCGGCATGAGAGTATTTATTTGATTTAGGAGGAGGAGGAACGAAAAATTCCGGTCTAGGAGCATCAGGAATTTTGTCATAGAGCGTGCTAGACTGGGTGTAGATCAAGTATAAATATTGCGCATGAGCAATGACTTGCTCTTCAGTGACAACTCCTCCCTTGGCCACATCCTCTGTAATAGAGGGTAACAATGACTTTATAAACCATTTAGCTAAAAGCTGATCAAGAACGTACGTTTTCACCATTCTTCGACGACGCTGCCACTCATGAATATGATCAGATATGTGAGTGGTTGTCATCTGCTTAAAGTTGGTGAGGAGTTTTGTCCCTATTTTGTACCTTATGGGTAACTGAAAATGGGTTAAAAAGGTAGTGGCAAGGGTGCTAAATTTATTGAATGAAGCTCTAGGCAATTCTATATACCATTTAGCTGCCAGAAAAGTTAACATTCGCTGAAAAAGGCGAAGCCTAATCGAATCATCATTCAAGGTGTTGGATGAACACCATAAATGGAATGTCATCACATGATTCGATGGATCTTCACCTAGATTTCCATTGAATTTAGGAATATTAGAGGGAAGTTTATGAGGAATGGTAGGCCATAAAGGGGCATAAGCAATTGGATCATTTGTTAGCTGGTTTAGCTCTGGTAATTCTAGAGTTTCTACAAAGGGCAACTGTTGATTCAGGTTAGGCAAAACATACCCAGGATAAGATGAAATCGACTGAGCAGTAGGTCTTTGCATACCAACATAGTGTATTTGATGCTGGTAGCTTTGATAAGGTTGATGGGCATAACCATTATAGTATAGCTGTTGATAACCAATTTGGAAATGCGATTGCCTGTTACTTACAAAGCCTTGTTGCTCAGGTCCTTGGTATGACTGC
This sequence comes from Pinus taeda, assembly GCA_000404065.3. NCBI lineage: Eukaryota > Viridiplantae > Streptophyta > Pinopsida > Pinales > Pinaceae > Pinus > Pinus taeda. The sequence goes on from APFE030575270.1 coordinate 21,178, forward strand.
TGAAATTACGGTTGTTGATATTGAATTAGCCATGGTTGTTGGACCATTTGCTGTTGTCCAATACTGGATGATTGACCAAGATGTAGAGTCATAGTACTTGTTTGAGACTGAGTCACTCCAGATAAGGAGGCACTAACCTAAGGTTGTGATTGAATCGCTGAGACGAGAGGCTGTTGTATTGCAACCTGAGAAACTTGAGGTTGACAGACAACAGGTAGTGCTCGTACTTGTGATATAGTCATAATAGCAGGTGTAGTGGGAATATTTGACACAGGATGGAATGGTTGCATTGAATAAACAACCCTTGGTTGTTGAGGCAGTATTGGTACCCAACGGCTGGATGTAATTCCAGATTGACCTGAACTTTGTTGTAAACTCCCATATGGTTATTCTCCAGGCGGGAACAATGAAAAGGCATACTGCCCCCCATATGGTGGTAATCCACTACTTAAAGGGTAGATTTGCCTTTGAAGGCACATTGGATCAACTTGTTGAGTTTCATCATAAGAAATACCAGATGAGAATCTGGATGAAGAAATAGGAACTGACCATGTCGTCGAAACAGTCCTTGATTGGAATCTGGCTTGTTGTTGATAACTAGCTGCGACAAATGGTATACTGGAAATTATTGTAGGAACGACAGCAAGAAGCTCTACCATAGTTGTGTCAGTAGACATAGTCCTAGATGTTGATGGTTGTTCAGACATATTTAGTCTATCCAAAAGATTTCCTAGCGATTCGACAGGAACTTGCAATGAAAAAGAACTAACTTCTGTAGTAGAAGGATGTAAGTGGATCCTAGTCCCAAAATGCGCAGGAGTACTCGGTGGAAGATCTTCTACTCTCTTCTATAGCAATCAATCCAGGTGGAAGAGGTAGACCGTCAGGTCTGTAAAATATTTCTGGAGCCGAAGAAAGTGTAGCTTCTGCGGTAACAGATACTGGAGGGGTGACACCTTCTGAATTCTGGAATTCAACTTCCAGATGTTCAGGTAAGTGAACTACAGTTTCTTGATCAGTTCTAGGTGGAGCTGCTTTAGGAATAGATGTGTCTACCATTACACTAGGATAAGTTCTAATGTCCTCTTGTAACTGCAGAACTTCTTCTGTAAAGGTAGATGTACCAGAGATAATCGGAGTAACTGTAGTCTCTGACGATGTTGAAATGCAAGTTTCAAATAAATCAGGTGAATTGGACTCAGTTAAATGAGAACGTTTTGCCCGGGATGGTTTTGTTTCCAGGGTCAAAGATGGTTGACTCACTAGTCTCCGCAAACGATAGGGTTTTGATTGACTTTCTTCCACGATTGCGGATTACTTGATCAACTCAAAAATTAAAGGGGAAAAATGTTATTCTGATTTAAATGAATTTTAAGACACTTTGACACAACTTGATTTTTCAATTTTTAAGAGTCGAGAAAAAGTTAAAGGTGACTCTAGTCGCCTTCAATTTTTAATGAGCCTAAAGTGACAAGTGCTCAGATGGACCTTTTCTTTTAAGGAGTCGAAAAGGAACGAAAGTGATTGCTTTTGAAGTCTAGGCAGAGTGTTTACCAAATCGATCGTAAAACTGCAAAATACACCTTGGTGATAAATGATAGAAAAATAACCAAGGACTTATGTACGGCAGTCAATCTTCCCGAATGTTGTGTTCAGTACATTACGATCGATAGGGCGGCAGACACGGCTTCCTAAGGATAAAGGATATCATCCTATTGTGGTCTCCCAATATATACTCGATAGTACGGGGAGCACAAATCCGTATTGGCAATTGTCATGTCAAAGAGGAGGAATCACCCAACCTAAGATGAAAGTGATAGTTACCAGGTTTTACGACGTCGGAACACGTCTCTAGCCTAGACTTCTAGATGTGTTGCGTTAGATTCCAAAGTGTTTTTATGTTCATTGATATATTTTATGGTTGATCTTGCTTAGAAGTTTGTCTTTCAAGGTTCACCACGTGATGTAGATGTGAAATTCCGAAATATGCAATCTAAAATGATAAACAGTCGTTTATGTTCTTTTAGCAGTGAAAATCCTAGCTACAAAGGAAAGAAGATAACAATTTTGCTTTCAGCAGAGAGCATAGAGCACACACTAAATGCACTTTCCTAAACCAAATTTCGCAAGCAGACAAAATATAGATACACATGCATGTATTTGTTTTCCACTTTCTTAATGTGTGAATGACAAAAAGAAAGCTAAGTACAGATCTGAACTATTTCCTTTCAAAGTGACAATACTAACAATTTTTTCTTTTCAAAAACGAAAGGAAGAATAAGACGACACTTTTCGATTTCGAACCTAAAACTATTTTCGACACTTGAAATACTAATAATTTCAAAATCAAATACAATTACAAAAGTACAGTCAACTATCTAGAAGAGGAAGACTTTACGACACTCTTCTTTTGATTCAGAATGATAATTACGACACTTGCATCAAAGATGACAGTTCGATTAGGCTACTTTCGATAAAGGAAGACTGCAAATGATTGACAAATACATAAAAACATTTACAATTCCTAACTAATGGAGGCTGAAATAATGTGAAGGGAGATGGTTTCAGTAAGAAGGTACTGATCATGAACAAGAAAACTACTGAATAAAGCTAAAAACAAGGAGAAAAAACCAAATTCCAGAGAAGAAAACATAGTTTACTCAATCATCGCACCTGCAACACAGGGAAACAGGGATGCATCTCACTTTCAACACACAGGAGGTGCGATGCATCCAGGTTGCACAGTTATAGATAGTGCGATGGACCACGAAGCAAAATTGTGCTTGGTTTTTGCTCAAAACTTGCAACTAAGTTCAGTAGTTTAGGCTGAGTAATGATTGACAGTAAACAAAAAGCATAAGGGTAGGATTTTATGAGGTTCTGAGCTACCATAAGGGCACTTAGGATGCTTTGTAAGTCAAATGTTTTAGTTCATAAACCAACCCGGAGATTGACTGAAGCAACATTTATCTACTTCGCAATTGCATAGCAAAGGCATTTCGAAGGCTATCTGGCTAACTTCAGGCTTTGTCTATAGTTTATAAAGCAAAAAATAAACAAACAAAACAAACTATCCATTCCCCGACGGAGTCACCATTTTGCTTCAGGGAAAACTAGTGTCGATTTGAACTGCTAGTCCCACTAAGATGGGTAGCTATCTTAGAAACAAACAATGAAAGTTCTTCAAGAGTTCCTTTAAGTGTGATAGATGAAAGAGAAGAACAGAGGACTAACCTGGATCTTTCACTTTGATCCTGGCTTGATTTCTCCTTTCCTTGATAGAATTTGCCACTCCTCTCCCACTTGTCCCGCTTCAAAGAGTACCTGTAGAGTCAAAGTAAGAGCAAACTATCAAAGAATCTCTATCTATAACATCATAAACAATGTAGAATCAGAAACACATTGACCATACAATTGTATTCATAAACAATAGGATCCACAAATACATGATTATATGGAGGAAAACTCAAAGAACTTAATTAATAGTAATGTAAGAGAGGATTACAACCCAGTTGTCTGATCCAGCATCATCCTCCCAGTTGTAGAAGCCCTCTTCACCTCATGAACAAGCAAATCACCCAACAATGCAATGTCTCTTCTCACCAACAAACCAACAACACTTCCATACAAAATACAAAATTCCAACCTCTAGATCTCTCAAATGAAGGATCCATTTATAGATGTCTTGCAAGGGTGTGAGTCAGCTCTAGGTTTTTGATTAGTGTCATTCCACTAATAGTTCTTGGTTCCACTTGGAGATTTAATGATCTCTTACTCATCCCTGGGCGAATTCAGAGAGGCAAGTGTCCCAGGAGAAGTTTCTGGAAGATTCCATGATCATCCACCTTGCAAATTGTCTCTGCCATTTGTCTATCCTCACTCATCACACCCCACAAAAGGCCATTTCAGTATGCATCGCACCTGTCCAGTTAGGGAGCCAGTATGCATTGCATCTTGTCCATGGAGCAGTCTGTATGGTCTAGTTTTGGCCAGTTCTGAGTAGTTTTTCAGGTGGAACTTCCGGGAAATGATGTAATCAACTGACCATGATCCTTTATGGTATGAAGTAACACTTTTAGGGACTTGAGGAGTCCTTAGTTTATGGGCATATGAGTTTGGGGTTGCAGTGCCCAAATATGTCTATAACACGAAGATGTCAATATTATTGAGATGTCGTATTCTAGATGCTGATGTCATAATTCTTGCACCTGTAAAGAAACCCTAAGGTGTCAAATTCATGAAACTTTAGCCTTTGTTGAAAACAAACCCTAACCCTAATTTGATGAAAGGGTGTTGATGAAAAATCCTACAACAATATCTCTTGACATTGAAGAAATATACCGAACACTTAAAAAAGGAGGGAAAAAATCACTAGACATATATATTTATATCAAATATAAATATAAATGTTATATTTATATGATATAAACTATATAACATCTATACCTACTCCTTGTTGAACGATGTAGTCCCCACTCCTCTCAAATTTACCATATATATTGGACATTAACATATATTGAGCATATATATAATTAACCCAACACACACCCATGTCAACTCTGATCTGGGTCCCTATCTGTTCACGTCAATACATCCACAATGGTCCCACTCCTTAGTGGTCACCATGTCATTTGTGGTCCCAAGTACCCACACGATCATCCATCCTTCAAATGTGCAACAATGAGTGCAGGTTTCACATAAACATCAAACATCTTCTCGATCCAAATTTGCTTGCAAGTCGGCCCTAAAGTCGATTTTATCTAACTCGACTGGATGACTCATTCATCATCGAATTTCAATGCCTAAATTATTATATGAATATTCTATGTCTATATATAGTTGTTACACCAAAGGATCCAAATCTCAAATTTGAGAGACACTCTTTTGCTAGAGGAAAACAATAATCATACAAAATTAAAGTCCAATTTTTCAGACATAAGGCCTATAGATGCATAAATTAAAATCCTTGAAATGGGATTCCCTAATTTTTTTTGAAAACATTGCCTATAAATCATTTTAATACAATAATAAATCCTAATTTTTCATAGATAAGGACTATAGATACATGAATTTGAATATAATAAAGACAAAATAACTTTTGTTATTTTTTTTTTTTTTTTAAATTGAGAAATTATAATGAAAATTGGTGGACAATAATAATTATACAAAACTAAAGCCTATTTTTTCAGACATGATGACTATAGATACATAAATCAAAATCATTGAAACATATTCCCTAATTTTTTATTTTTATTTTTTCCTTATATAACACTCTAATACAAATAAAGCCTAATTGAAAACTAAATTCCCCTTTTTTTTTTTTTAACTTTCTTGTAAGACACTCTCATACAAAAATAAATCATAATTGGTGCTAGTCACCTGCAAAATTGAAAACCTCAGGTCATAATCCTGAATAGCTTTGTGAGTCTTCAATATATAAATATTCTATATATAATATATATATATATTATATATATATATATATATGGATTCATATGGATTGTGAAAACTGTAAGTTAAAATGTTTACATAATGGTAATTTGACTAATTTTTTAGTAAGTTCGACATTGGTGAGGCTACACTAGCCCATATCCATCTTAACTATGGATCTATCAAGATCAGAGAGGGATCAAATCTCTTTTCACTCAAAAAGAAGTTTGCACCTCAAGATAATTGATTCCTCTTAGCACTTGGTAGATATGGAGTTAAGATGAATCTACACTGGCT